>JAMKCH010003142.1:0-38033 GCA_023653785.1 Ophioderma brevispina
CAATCTCAGGAAATCCACCTATTCCCTCCGCTCCTCAAGTGCACACTGTCTTGTGGTTCAGAAATCTCATAAGCGGGCTGGTGATAGAGCTTTTTCTATTGTTGGGGCCAGGCTGTGGAATGTGCTACCTTACTCCATCAAGAATGCTTCTACTAAAGCATCATTCACAAAGACTCTCAAAACTCATCTCTTTTCCAAAATATAGTTGCTGTTTGGGTTCGCTCCATCTATTTGCTTCTGTTTCTCTTTTCTAGCGCCTTGTATCATTTGGCAATTAGGCGCTTTACAAATCCAGTTATTATTATTATTATTATTATGACAATGCCACTTATCAAGACTGGTTGAATGAGGCAAAAGATGCGACAGAAGAGATACGGAGCGTGAAATATGAAAACTACATCAATGAAGGCATGAGTGAAGACCAAGCCAAGGAAATTCAAATCCCGAAGACTCTGTGGGCAGTCAAGAAAAATGTTGTGCCAGATTCAAAGACCTTTTGTCCAGTTATCTTCATTTGAAGATGACGACACGTATCAAGATATTATTTGTGACTTAGAAGAGAACAAAGCTCTCAATCGAGTGATATCAAAGCACCAGTCAAAATTCTAAGGGGGAAAAAGAGGAAGAAGAGGGAGAGGAAGACAATCATGTCATGATTAAAGGCTACTAGACTTTATTATACTAAAACAGACTTTCGTAATCTTTAAAATGTTGTTAGTTTACAGCTATTGCATAATTAGATTCAATTTACTCAGTTACAACAATTTTGACAGGAAATATTATTGGGTCTTGTAGTTAACATGTCTATTTATGTCAAAGATGAATTACCGAAGCGTAAAATGACAACATGATCAACTTGACACAAGATTAAAAAGAGTGTTACATAATGTATAATGAAATTATGGACTTATATATAAATGTTTACATCAACCGTACCTTCACAGGCTCACAACTATTCGTTGGGAAGTTTGCAATGACTATGCAATTAATGATCTGTATTTGATACGTTAAATAAAATGGAAATAGGGAATATGACTTATGGTGTATTTGATTATTTTGCTGTCTTGTGTGTGTGTGTGTCTGCGTTTGTGTACACGTGCGTGCATGTATGTAGGGAAGTTTATGTGTAGGGATTTGTTTATTTGTTTGTTTGATCTGATCCTTCCCAACGAGAAGCTCGGCAAATAGGCAGAGCTGCATCACACCAAGTTGGAAACCAGTCAACAAGCAAATTTAACGTCCAGGATAATCAACCACATAGGTTGCCTACACAGACGAAACAAATTAATGTTGGCTTTCAGTTACAGAAACAAGAAATAATTTCTAGCCTCTTATAACAGCTCAAAAGCCTTGTATGAATGTATGGAGGAGTATGTAGGTGTGTATATATATATATATATATATATATATATATATATATATATATATATATATATGGAAGTGGGTGTGTGTGTGTGGGGGGGGGGCTGCTTTATTTATCTTAATTGCAACACATGTTGTGTATCTGTTTTTAGAAAATATGGTAGTTCTTAAAAGGACTGTTTTGTTTGGATTTGGAAGTTTTCTTTTTCTTCCATTTTACATCCCGATGAAATCGGCAGGATCAGGTTCGGGAGCATGAATGACCCGTCCGATTACCTTTCCAGACCGGATCAGCTGCACCCTATAGTCGTAACATTTCAGAATAAAACTTTCTATCTCCTCAAACCCTTCATCTGTTTCACCATTCTCTGGACACCGATGATTGCATTTCGGATAGAGTAGTAGACACCAGCACTCCTTTTTGTGGAGTTGGTTCCTCAATACCCGCATCCAGGGTGGGCAAAGGGGTGATTTCTACGCCTTCCTCAATTTCTTGCTCAACTTGTTGCTGTTGTGCCATGATGAAAAATGTATGTATATAGAACTTGATATTGTGCCTTATGATGACAAGTATGATATACTGATCAAAAATGATCTTAGATTCGGAAGACTTCTGTTTTTGTACTTGTGAGACACAATATAGTACTAATTAGACAACCTGATCATCCTGAAAACATTAGTTTGTCACGAAAAGGGTCTTATTTGACCAATTAAAAATTTGTCATGCAATTTAATTTTTTGATCATTCAACAAAATAAAGCTAAAAATGCTTTCTTAATGTTCAATTAACAATTATAACTTTTTCAAATTAATTTTTATCATCACAAATATTTTCATGACTTATAAAATTCCACTTTTTAAAAATGCATGACAAATAGTCGTTAATTTGTCATTTCTAGTGCATTACAAATTACATGACAAATTAAATGACAAATAATGCATTCATAATTTGTCATTTTGATGGACATGACTAATTAAATAAAAAAAATTATAAACTCATAATTCGTCATTTAATTTGCCATACACTCAACTTTAATTTGTAATGCACTGGAAATGACAAATTAACGACAATTTCGTCATTCATTAATTTGTCATGCATTTTTAAAAAGTGAAATTTTATAAGTCACGAAAATATCTGTGATGATAAAAGTTAATTTTAACAGCTTATAATTGTAAATGGAACATTATAAAAACATTTTGAGCTTTATTTTCTTGAATGATCAAAAATTTAATTGCATGACAAGTTTTAATTGGTCAAATAAGACCCTTTTCATGACAAGGTAATGTTTTCAGTGCAGTGTTGCCTATGCATTTTTTGTTGTAATAAACTTCTGCCTTGATAGTTAAGGTACCTTTGACCCTAATTAAAAGGCAATAGAGAGTTTGACAATTTCCTCTTCTCTAACTTCCTTCTCATTTTTTCCCACAGATAGTAACTTAGTACCAAAATATTTTTCACATACATTTTGACAAAGTTAGATAACATTTATATTTATATCATGCCACACTGACAGTGTTGCTTATGAATTTCATGTTGTACTTCCTGCCTTAAATAATATTACAAAAGTAGGTACTCTCTAAATTTCTTAGATTAAAAACTAATCTAATTTGATTGCTATCAGGGACAAATCTAAAGTTTAGATTAAAATTTAAGTTAAAATACATTGAAATATAAATCTAATAGATTAAAAATTTTAATCAAAATTTAGATTTGTTCTCCGTTTTAATCTACGAAATTTAGAGAGCACCTTTGAGACTAATTAAAAAGCAATAGAGAGTGTGACAATATCATCTTTTTTAATTTCCTTTTATTTTTCCCACACAGTTATTTAGTAACATAGTACCATAATACTTCAAAAGATTTTTCGCAAACAATTGATATACATTTATATCAGAGTCATTTTAAACCATGTTTACACAATACAAAATTTTAAATTACTTTACACGGTATTTTTGTTACTTACATACAATCATATACAAACACGTTCTATCTACTCAGTAAAGAATTTACTTCAATCACAATATGGGTTAAATTTTGCCATTCTGAAGGTGATAACACGAGACCTTTTTTAGTTGGTCGCGATGTATTATCTTCAGAGACGTTTGTAACTAGTTTAGTTATAAATGTCTCTAATTATCTTTGTCCATATAAATTGTCTAATGTGAGCCGCTTTTCTACCACGAAATTGCGTTACAGTAAGGTATTTCTCATTGTCAAGATGGAAAGCTTTTTCCCAATCGCTTTTGCGCGATTTCTTTCAAACAATGTTCTTGGCCGCTGATGCGTTACATTTCTTCCATAAGCACGGTTGAAATTGGCGAATGGTTTCCTCGGAGCATTTTCCAATTGTCAAGAAAGAATTCAAGAGGTGGTTTGTGCTTAAAGGCGTACTATCGGTACCAGGTTGCAAAGTTCCACAGTCATCGACACCTTCAGAACTGGGGATTTATCACCCTCCACTATAAGATTTCAGTAGCTTCCCACAATGTATTGCTTCCAATAGAGGTTTTTGTACAGGGTACTGATGTGAATCGTTAGTGATGAAACATGGCTAAATTGACAGTACTGATCGCAAACTTGCATTTTAAGAGTGTTTCATCTCTAACGATTCACATGACTACCAGTCTTCAAAAACTTCCAATGGAAGCAATGCATTGTGGGAAGTTAATGATATCTTCTCTTCTCCACTATGATCAGATTTCCAGCTGATTTACAACCTCCTCACAAAGATCCCCATTTTGGGTTTGCTGATGCTGCTGATGCTGTCTCTGCTTCTCTTCAAATTCTTGCCTGCACTGGGTTAGATTAGCATCAATGTATTTGTCCAATTTAGCTGAGTTGGGCTGATTGCTCCACTCATTTTGAGTTTGCAGAAATCTCTGGTCATAGCCATACTTTCTACCATTTCATGAAAGCAAGATTTCGATGGTTCATGCGTCTCATTCACATCGGCAAAAATACCCACAGTTTCGTAACTTGTACCAATGTTGAAATCAGTCATATCGGTTTTGTAGCTCAATCTCATCTAGAAAACAGGATCGCCGTACAATGGAACATCGGGAACAGCTTTACCATAAATATCAGAAAATCAAACTGTTTCACATCATTGAACTTCATTCTACAGTTTTACTGGTACAGAAAAAGGTAGATTGAACCAAGTTCGAATTTGAAGTTAAGAAATGGAATGTTTGGGACTAAAAATTCAAACATTTTATACTCAAAACTGACACGAAACTTCCTCTCGAACAGTTGTGAAAACTTATTCTACTGGATTTCACGCTTAAAGAATATAAAAATTGCCCAAACTTGGTTACTATAGGCTTATACGTAATACAAAATAATGATACTACCTTTACTTATTTTATTTTTAAAATTATAAGACAACTTGTATCCGCTCTCAATATCTGCCATACTTCACTCACTCTTCTCAAACAGACTTTCTCTCATTCTCATTGCCTAAGGTTATACACCACTAACATGATGCCGTAAGGATCAAAAAATCTTGGGTGGACACCTTTCTTGAATGTCATCTGGCAAGGCTTTAAAATGTCTGAAAAATGCACCAGTTTATAAAAAGTGATGGAATTTCTATTGACATGGTAGAGGTATGTTTTCTCAAACTAAGTGGATTTGGACAGTGAATTTGAGGAGAATTTACTCCGCGCTCATCATTTCACATCGATTTGCAAATTTACTAGCTCGGCGGACACAGGTGGATGTAAAAAAAAAACCCTACATTCAGCATAAAAAATAATTAAAATAGTTAAGAATTGTTTTTAACTTCAAATGTTGATATGGTTATACAGAGGAGAAACAGGGCTGTCAGAAAACGTTTATTTGGTGTCATTGGACTTTGGAGGAAGGAAGTTACCCTATTTATGAGAGATTTAAAATCCTGTTTGGCGATTTTGAGCCAAACAAAGATTGCATCGGGCTTACAAGAGTATCCAGGGTATTCAGCAGTTGATTTGAGTATAAAACAATTTAACAGCAAATTATTGTTGAACCCATAGAAGGTGGGGAAGTAATTGAAGGATTATAAAAATTAAATATCCAGAATTACAAAAGAAAAATGCTAAGTAAAAATGTTCAATGTCTCAAATAAGAAATCAAGATAGTCATTAGTGTAAGACCACAGTTTATTTTGGATCGGCAAGATTTAATGGTTTTAACCTATACAAGGAAACTTGGGAGCCAAAGTGAACCATAGAAAGTTTTGTATCCGCTTGAAAAAACAGCAGGGCGATATTGAATTTTAGTTTTAAATTCCGATTTATTTACAGAACACTTCAGTGCTTAGTCTTCTGCAATTTACATGGATTCATGGATGCTGAGTATACTGTATTTTGTGCAAAAGTAATACGTAGAGATGTAAAACAAACAGCTCTGAGCAGTGTCTTATGTTCATGAAAGTGAAACATTGATATGGAGTGATTGTCAATAACTGACTCTTATGCGGTTTTCTTTGTTGCACATGGTAATTGAATTTTTTGAAGATATTACTTATAATTATGTTTACACATATAGGACCATTTTATTCAAAACTTGATATGTTGTGTCGAGACGACTCGATACAATCTGAAGCTGCATGTGGAATTGTCTTTTTTTAAAGGAGCACTGTTTTTGATAGTTTGTTTTCCGATGGTTTTGGTTTTATTTTTTTTTTTTTTTTTTTTTTTTTTTTTTCCAAGGAACATTATTAAACCCTGAATAAATTTATAACACGAAATATTTAATGAAGAAACTTGTCTCGCTAGAAGTTGTTCTACAAAAAATTCAAGTATCTACATTGGCTCCTACTACAGATCACAGACTCATAAAACCGAGAAAATAGAGAAAGGAATAAAGAAATAAATAAATAAAGAAAAGAGTAAAGAAAGAAACAAAGAAAGGCATCCCAAAACCTTCCCAAAGTCCCAAATGCCCTAATGTTTAGTAAAAGTTCAAGAATAAATCCTGTTTGAGCACGGTCAAAGTTACGAGTTATCGCTGCAGAAGTAACACTGAGTGACGGGTGATTGATTATTGATAAAGCTCGCCGACATGAATAGGGATTAATCGTAGATCGTCCAGGAAATAGATCGTCCAGGATTTTCCCCTTATGGTATACATGTACGTCGGTGTCAGTCTCTCCGCATGTTATGGCTAAAATCGGCCAAACTGAATGTTTAGGTCTCTCCGCAAAATTGACATAGTTTCTGAACCCAAAGTCCGAAAGATACCAAATAAAAATCTTCTGATAGCCTGTTTATCTCTGTAAACAGCCAAAGCAAACATTGAAGCAAAAATAACGTTTAATCTTTGAAGAAAAAATATTTCCTGAATGTAGGGTTTTTATTGACTCACACTGTATAGAGAATCTTGTGTTGCCGGTCTGACGTCGGGCGAATATCGTGATTCGTAACTAAAAAGTTCAAAATTTGGTTATTTGGTGATTTTAGCTTGTACTTTGGTGTGATATTGTTGTATTTCATCTGTGAGAGTTTTAAATGTGAAAGAAACATGCTCAAAGTTGCCATTTTCCCCATAAGCGAGTTAGTGGTGTGTAACCCTAACTTTCATCCCACTATCTATCTAACCTACTTCCGCTTGAACCAACTTATTTCCGGGGTTACTCGAGTTCATCTCATCGGACCCTATTACTACTATTTTATTATTGTTTTTAGCTATGTGGACGTGATTAAACTCGGCTCGTGTCAAACTCGTCGTATGCGCGTGTGTGGGTGGAAATCATCCTCGTGTCTCTTTAAGTGAAAGTTCAATTGATGACCAGAAGTGTGACATTGCATTTAACTATTTCCTTTTATGATTGCAGGCTTTTATATTGCTACAACCTTATTGAATATATGCAACGAAACCAACCTATATGGCTTTTGGCCTTTCAGCGAATCTCCACAAGGCGTTCCGCTATTTTACCATTACCACGAACCTATACCATATGAGGGAACCTATCATGATATGGAAAAGGAATTCAGAATTCTATGGCGACTTCAAGAACTTGGGTTGCTTAAAGTTCATGTTGGACAGTGCAAAAACGCATAGAATTTTAATATGAAAAATTAGTTTAGGATATGAGCCATTATTTAAGTATTTTGATATATTTTGATGTAAACATTTATTCACAGGGGTAGGACACGATCTGCTCGATTTGGCATTTGCAAACGGTAATGGAATTCTCACATGCATTTTCTTCGGCAGCCTCGGTTCCAGTGACATCAAAAAATCACCTCTTAAACCCCCGTTCAATAAATCTGAGTAATATCATGATAATTGTGGAAAAACATCGACTTCAAAAATCGTGCAAAACAATGTAATTTCCAATAACCGTCATTTAGATTTAAATATTCGTGACTAGCTATAGCCTTTAGCCAAGTCTTTGTTGGATGTGCGTAATAGCGCTCTCCTACCGTTAAGGGGGCACAGTACAAAATGGTCTGCCTATTGAAACACGTGCTTCATGCGCTCTCTTGTATCCATCATATCTTTGCCCCTGACTTAATTACGTAGAGCAGTGAAATTTGCAGGAGAGAATTTTAAATTCATGCTCTTTAGAATATCTTCTTTGAACCTACATCAACAATGTCTGTTTTTCGCAAATTAGTTTCGAAAATTACACCCTGTTTTTTCTAGCTCCTGAGCCCCGCAGAATCGGTGTTTCACGGCGGTTCACTTATGTCGCCGTATCATACCGCTAAGACGCTTTCTCATTCATTTTTAAATATAAGTTAAATATGAATGAATACGCAAATGAATGATACCAAAAGCGCCCTGTTTAAACCAATGGCGATGTCTACATTTGGGATTTCTTGGTCGAAACCGAGTGTGTGTACCTGCTACATCTTCAAAGTGCTACAGTGTTATTTGTATGTATATATGTACATAATCTTACATAGCACATTATACATGTATATGTGTTATGTAAGATTATGTACCATAACTTATTTTTCTGTATACTTGTATTACTGTAATTATTGTTATCAGGTCTTCCTGGGAGACCAATACATTTGTATTGAAGGAATTTCCTGAATAAATAACGATTAAATAAAAAAATAAATAAAATAAAAGAAACCGCCTGCGACGCCCTCTGTTGGTTTAATTGATCCCCAAAAACAAGCAAGCAAAAAGCATATGATTTTCACACTGGTCAGTCCAGATATCTTCTCAAAGTTTAGGAAGTACAAGAATTACCAAACGTTTACATTAGTTTACTGATCTAGCTTTGGTATCAGACACCTGTATCACAAACGTGTATTTGTGGTTTATGTAAGATAGCCATTTCAAAGATTTTTGGTGTTAGCACGTATAGTGCTATTGCCTGTAGCAAGCCAACAGAGGGCCTTCCATTTGTCATCATGTGACCAGGGGAGGGCGGCCAAGAAATCAAAATTTCAGATGTAGCCATTGGTTTCACACGTAAAAGCGAAATCTTGACGAAAAATTCTGAATTGTTTATATGTTGTCAAGAAATATTTTCTTATTCCAAAACCGTTGGAGTTGAAGAATCAACTCCACTGGAAGGGTTATTTCTGATTTTTTTGTATGAATAACGAATGAAGACGAGGTCGTATGTGGGTCATGGGAACACCCATGGCCGACCCACATCAAAGCACCCACGTTGGTTTGTGGTTTGCACTCAGTATTGCTGTAATTTCTGTTGACATTTTTGTTGAGTTGCTATAATGAATGAGGCTTGGCCGCCACCGCCTGCATGTGACGCAGTCATAGGTGATACGGGTGAGAAATCAGATTGAAAATCTTTCATCAATGGTAGATATATTGTAAATGGGACGCATCAAACAGCTAGCACTAATACACCATTTTTAAAACATTTTAAAGCGACAATGGCACATTTGAAAATAGTGGGCCCTCAAGATTTTTTCAAAATTGATAGTTTTGCATGGTTGTACAGCTTTTATATAGGCCTACATGTAGCCCTCACCTGAAATGATCAAGCCCAAATTAGCACCCTTATGGGTTAACAGAACGTTTTTTATAATAAAATGACTGCCGGGGTAATTAATTCAGCAGACGATGGAAATGACGTAATAACACAAGCAAAAACACGCCGGAGTTGATATACACGGCATCCAACCTGTCAGTTGGATCGAATTTATTAATACGAATAAAAAAATTCGTCCCTTGGCCATGGGCGCCGCCTTAGACTTATAGCTACAGCTAGCTACCAGACTATACATACAAATGATTAGGACATCTTTTTAAGAATTATGAACTATGTTCCCTGACAAATTTATTGGCCCATGTAATATTCTGAAATATGCTGTAGGTAATGAGAACATAATATAGAAAATATTAACCGCCGGAATAAAAATCATCGACGAAATGTCATGTTTGTAATGTTTGTACTTAAAAGTAGGGTGATCTTTTGGAGAGTTAAATTTCTGTGAGTTGTCACTACTCAAAAAGCACGCTTTGAAGAATTATATTTAGCAAACGCTGTGATGTAGCGTGTTGACGGTGTTGTAGTGATTAGTGGAAATGTTTGTACTTGAAGTGGGGGTCATTTTGAGAGTTTAAAATATGGTGAGTTGTTACATTCATCGTATTAGAAGAGTTACTTAAAAAAGTGTGTGTGGTGTGTTAAAATTTATGACATGGTGTAATGTTCGACACTTGTGCATTAGTGGCAGTTTTTTCCGAGAGTTTAAATATGGCGAGTTACGATAGAGTATCATAATTGTTTTGTTTGCTCTTCCAATTCACTTTTCCACATATTAAAATGTAATGTTACATCAAAATACTTTCTGTACTGTAAAGGTGACAACTCACCATACCATAATATTTATTCCCTCTAAACTACCCTCCCTATCTGACAAGTACAACCCTCTTTTTATTTCTCTTGTATTAACACACCAAACCAGAAAGTTTACCCAACCCAACTCTTGCAATACTCTGAATTAACTCACCACATATAAAACTCTACAAAAGACCTTCAATTTTGTATGGTTTTGTTTTTTTTTTCAAACCTCCCCAAAATCAACCATCAGACGCCACACATCCCCAACTTTGCCATATCTAACTCTGTCAATAATGAGTAACTCACCATATTTGACCTCTCTTAATGACTACCCCCACTTAAAGTACAAACATTCCCAATTCGCCAATATAATATACAACGATCAACTGTTGCCAAACATACTCTTAACTCTTCACACCTCCCTGGATGTGAATATCATCACCATATTTTAATACTTCCAATTTTCCTGTCTGCCTGCAATGATGGCAGCCACCAGTGCTGAAAATGTACGAATAAATATATTCGTATTTTTTTATTCCGTCTTATCAACTGCCAACCTTTTGACCGGTCTGTGGTATAACGACTGGTAATGAAGACTTTATCTCTCTCTGAGTCGGCGTGAGAGTGGTATTTTGAATTTTGTCAATCCGTGGAGAAGTACAAGTTGGTTCGTATAAGGGCGTATGGGCGGCCATTGGGGTAAAAAAGGTGTCAACGCAGTATTAAAAGGACCGATGTCCAAGGGTCCAGGGAGGGCCCAGTGATCTGACTTTTTTTAGGATTTTAGTTGTTGATTTTTGTATATACATTAGATGCATCGTGTTGGTGAGTGCGACTGTTGTAAATAAGTTTGATTTTATGTCAGTTGAACCTACTGTGCCCTGAATCCGAAGACAGAGCCGAGACTGTGGGACAGTCTAGTCTGTGACCTGTGTGGTTTTAATATCAATGAGTTTGAGTCTATGATATTCATGTAATAGACACATTCTGTTAATTAAATTACAACAAACTTACCTATTACCTAGATGTCTGAAGCCTCTTATTAATGCTCATATCTGTTTAGTCATCAGCTATACCGAGAACGTTTCGAAGGTGTATTGGACAAACAAGCACGAAAGAAAAACGCAAACTTTCTTTTGAATTTTTCCGCTATAGTAATCATCCCTGTAGAAAACCGTGCTTTGATTTTCTGTAGTGCACGACAGAAAATAATAAACCATCATCTTGTTTATACATAATTATTAAGACGACGTATTCGGCTTATTCACTTCAGGTGTGATCTAATACATTGGTAAGTATTCCAAATATATATATATAAAAAAAACGGGTTCGAAAAACAAAATTGGGGCGCTTCTTTCTGGAGATATCTTCGTCTCTCTTTAAACTGTCGGTTGCTATATTCTTTCTGGTACAATAGCAATATTCCTTTTTTTTCGAACACTTAAATGGACAAGGTCTAACTACTCCTGTTGGTGGACAAGGGGGTCCATGGACACACTTTCCCGAAGGAATTTTTGTACGAAATTTGTACCTCACATCACGCATGTAGGGTCATAAGACAATAACAATTAAGCAAAATAAATAAATAAATAAATTCCCACAAAGAAACCTAAAAATAGGGGCAAAGCATTACTTTCAAATTCGGAAAAAGGGAATACAAGTTAACAGGGCTTCGTTTCCACAAAGTATGTGAAAAGAAAAGGTTGTTAATACGTGTTCTAAAAGGTCAAATCTACCTATATTGAACGCAAAATGTATTTTTCAATATATCATATTGTGGTAGGTGTCAATGTCTGCCGTGTAACTTTAGAATGGATGTATAATGGCGTGACATGGAGATGCAAAAGCAAAGTGATCGCTATCAGCATTTAAAGGGTTATATTTTTATATTATTATTATATTGTTTAATTACATGAATATGTAAATACTTTGATGAGGCTGTGGAACAAGTTACAGCTTCTGACTGGACAAATGTAGTGCAACACATCCTTTCTGTACTCTGAGGTGACAAATCACCATACAATATATTTATCCATCTAAACTACCCTTCCTATACTTGACAAGTACAAACCTCCTCTTTATTTCTGTGTATTAACACACAAACCAGAATGTTTACAAACACCAACTCTTGGCAATACTCTGAATTAACTACACCACATATAAAACTCTCAAAAAGACCTTCAATTTTGTAGGGTTTTCAACCCATCCCCAATACATAACATAAGGACGCCACATTCCCAAACTTTGCCCAATGATTATTCTGCCACTAATGAGTAACTCACCATAATTGACCTCTTTAATGACTACCCCCACTTTTAAAGTACAAACTTCCAATTCGCCAATATAATATTCAACTATCAACTGTTGCCAAACATACTCTTAACTCTTCACACCTCCCTGGATGTGAGATCTCACCATATTTAAGACTCCAATTCCTGTTGGCCTGCAATGATGGACGCACCAGGATGAAAATACGAATAAATATATTCGTATTTTTTTATCCGTCTTATCAAATGCCAAACCTGTTTGACCGGTATGTGGTAAAGACTGGTAATGAGACTTTATCGCTCTCTGGTCGGCGTGGAGTGGTATTGAATTTTGTCAATCCAGTGGAGAAGTACAAGTTGCGTTCGTATAAGGGCGTATGGGCGGCATTGGGTAAAAAAGGTGTCAACGCAGTATTAAAAGGACCGATGTCCAAGGGTCAGGGAGGGCCCAGTGATTTGACTTATTATTTTAGGATTTTTAGTGTGATTTTGTATATACATTAGATGCATCGTGTTGGTGAGTGCGACTGTTGTGAAATAAGTTTGATTGATGTCAGTGAACCTACTGTGCCCTGAATCCGCAGACAGAGCCGAGACGTGGGGACAGTCTAGTCTGTGACCTGTGTGTTGGTTTTAGATCAATGAGTTTGAGTCTATGATATTCATGTAATAGGACACATTATGTAATTAAATTACAACAAACTACCTATTTACCTAGATGTCTGAAGCCTCTTATTAATGCTTATATCTGGTTAGTCATCAAGCTATACCGAGACCGTTTCGAAGGATTATTGGAAAAAAGCCACAAAGAAAAAACGCAAACTTTCTTTTGAATTTTCCGCTATAGTAATCATCCTGTAGAAACCGTGCATGGATTTCTGTAGTGCACGACAGAAAATAAGAAACCATCCTCTTGTTTACAATAATTAGTTAAGACGACGTATTCGGCGTAGTCACTTTCAGTGTGAATCTAATACATGGTAAGTATGCCAAATATATATATATAAAAAAAACGGGTTCGAAAACAAAATTGGGGCGCATCTTTCTGGAGATATCTTGTCTCTCTTGAAAAATGTCGCGTTGATCTATTCTTTCGGACAATAGAACCATTCTGTTTTTGCGAAACACTTAAATGACAAGTCTAACTACTACTGTTGGTGGACAAGGGGGTCCATGGACACACTTTCCCGAAGGAATTTTTGTACGAAATTTGTACCTCACATCACGCATGTAGGGTCATAAGACAATAACAATTAAGCAAAATAAATAAATAAATAAATTCCCACAAAGAAACCTAAAAATAGGGGCAAAGCATTACTTTCAAATTCGGAAAAAGGGAATACAAGTTAACAGGGCTTCGTTTCCACAAAGTATGTGAAAAGAAAAGGTTGTTAATACGTGTTCTAAAAGGTCAAATCTACCTATATTGAACGCAAAATGTATTTTTCAATATATCATATTGTGGTAGGTGTCAATGTCTGCCGTGTAACTTTAGAATGGATGTATAATGGCGTGACATGGAGATGCAAAAGCAAAGTGATCGCTATCAGCATTTAAAGGGTTATATTTTTATATTATTATTATATTGTTTAATTACATGAATATGTAAATACTTTGATGAGGCTGTGGAACAAGTTACAGCTTCTGACTGGACAAATGTAGTGCAACACATCCTTGAGAACTCTTATTGGGATAAAGAGAACATCTGTGACATTGAAATTGAACAAGTTTTATTGATATTAGCCAAGGAATCTGACACAGCGAGAGCGAATCTGACACAAGCGAAGATTAATGAATGGCAAGTTGTTATTTAAAAATCTTATGACAGCAAAATGTTGAATACAAGAATTTTTGCAATAAAATCAGTAAAATTATAGTACAATACTAGGACACAACTTGCAAATATCTGGATAAACTTTATAGCGTCTGCGTGCATGATATACACGAATCCGGTTTGACACATTCCAACACCTCACTGGCAGCCATAGCTGGGGTGCATCCTGCTTGAATTCACCCAAATGTGCAGATTAAGTGTAGCTTTTGAATTATACTTAATCAAGCGTGGTACAGAGGTACAAAAGATTTGGGTAGGTTTTGGGTTGGATGCCCCCCAGTAATGGCGGATCAATTCTGACCATCATTTGGCTGGTCGGATTTGTCTATAGGTCGAGACAGTAAACGTAAAACACAGAGGTGTTTTGAATCAATCCCACAATACACCAGTTTTGGGAAATTTCACCTCAATAGGGTCATGTGATCCCATAAAAATCCTATTCTTAACACTTAAAAACTCTTTAACGCTCATTTTAGCCCATAAAGCATTAGTACTTAGGAAATTTTTAGCATGATTATGAAATGTCTTGTTGTTCTTAAACTTTTGGAACACTTTTTATCCCAAGGTACTGGTATGTATTTAGCACAGTACAGTATAGACAAATTGCTATGCATCGTGGGATTGATTCAAAACACCCTCTGCGTAAAACATGTCCAGCTAGCCTCTAGAGATGTTATTGATTTTATGGATACAAATGCCTCCTCTCCCGAACAGTCAGGGACTGTTTCCAAAATGTTTTGGAAGGCTCGTAATCGCTCAGCCTTTACTATAACACGTTTTGCCATTTTGTCCGCATTCGTTTGAAATGTATGGGAGGAATATTTCATTGCAAATTATCATTAATAAACTCACTGTTTGTTGTTTAACAGTAATCCTGCATTCTTTGGTATCAGAGGATTTGCTGATTTCATGTTTTCTGTATAGCTCTTAGTATTCCTATATTCAAGAACACCCTTGTGATGTTTTCTCCCGCGTGGTTTTCTTCCTCACGTGGAAGCATACCACCCAAAACATCCCGATTACAAATTTTGAGTTAAATCGGTCCAGCCGTTTAGATCATAGTAGAAACAAAAAAGTGTGTACTAAATTGGCCCGTAGCACATCAGTGTGTGTTAATTAAGGTGGTCGACCACCTTTGTGGACGTTTTTGTTCATAACATCAAAGTACCTTCTTGTACCTTAAATTTATCTGTGGTAAATAAGGAAAAAATATTAACTTCTGATACCAAAATTTTAATTTTGATGTAGTAAAGTGGGGGCGAGGTTTTCGATCGGATTACCCACCTTTAAATTGAAAATTCATGTCATAATGTTTACGACTTAGACGGGTCAATATTAAATTTAACTGTACTAACAAAGCGCCGCATATGGTGAATAAACATACTACCAGCATTATTCATTCTACGAAGGTCGCACAATAATATTTCGCCATTGCAACTTATTAACCATTCAAAATGGCTCTGAGTGTTTCACAAAGCGGAGCACCTCTATCTAATCTACGGCAAATAGGAAACCGGACCCTATGGTGCTCGGCCAAAATTATCTGTTCATTATCGACGATGAAATTTTTGTTTCTTTTGCTAGCGTGTTTACTAGTTTTTGGAAGCATCGTGACGATTGCAATGATTTTATTTGAGTACAGAGAGCCGGGCACAAAGATTTCGTTCTACACGTATTACGGATTTCGAGTAAGATCACGCGGACTCGATGAATTTCGCCTATTTGGGCCTATGGAAGAAAAACAGGCAAACGGAAATCAATTTGATACGAGTAACGCTACTTCATTTACACCACCGTCAACGAGTGTAAGGTATAAGTAACATAAATTGTGTAATAACTAAATAATAACTTTTCGGTTTATTCGTGTAATTAAGTAATTTTCAGCAATATTTTTTAACAGATTACGTTGCAATCCTAAACACTGATCTAATATAAAATAACCTTTATAAAAGTCAAAATTCATTTCATTTTTTTACAATTGTCTGATGATAGTTAAGCTTTAAATTAAGTAAGATCTGAAAAAAAATCATGTTTTAGAACATATTTATTTTTTTCAAGATGGCCAGGAATAATATTTTTTTAGTTCAACAATCCGTGTATTTCCAGGAAAATATCCACTGCATTTATTTAGGAAACCGAGTGAGCAAAAATAAGGTAAACTGCAACACGTATACGCGTTAATACTTCAAAGTTTAATATTATCTAGTATTTGTCAAATGGAAAATGTGTCTGATTTTTAAAACTAGCCGATAATTTCTTAAGATTAAGCTCATTTGCAATACCGTATTTGTCGTTTATGGACAATTCCACGGTAATGGAATAACGATTGAATCACATTTTGTGACTTTAAATGCTCCGTGCCTTAATCATGGTTTTGAATTTTCATTAGTGATATAAATGTTACAAATCTATTACTTATCCTCAGGCGCGTAGCCAGCCCAGTGGTTCCGAGGGGGCAATTTCCCGATAGTTGCAATAAATTTCCCGATCACAAGCAAAAATTTCCCGGTCGCAGGGCAAAAGAATCCGAAAAAGGGTTGTGTTTTATTTCCCGATTTCCCCTCAAGATTTTGTTCAGAGGGGGCACTCTGCCCCCCTTTGCCCCCACCTGGCTACGCCACTGCTTATCCTCTACCCCCGATCTGGTGTTTTGGATAAATAGATTTCCTTACGGAAGTATGTACATACACACTAAAAACGCCAAGACAACTATGCACCGACTAAAAAATGGGGTCAAAATTATGACCACAAAAAGGGTCATTACACACGTTTTTGACCACAAAAGTGGTCCACATTTTAACCCCATTTTAGTCGGTGCATAGTTGACTCGAAACGGGGTCAAACATGACCCTGTTGTTGAAAATATTTTTTAGGGTGTAATTGAAGTGGTTAATGAAATGATGCCAAATGGACGATTTTGTCTTTAACGTACACTGTAAAAATGGTGTCTTGACCAAAGACACTTCACGTGTCACCAATTTTGAGAGATGTATCTACTAGTATTTAGACACAAAACCATGTCTTATTGCAAGACATTAATTTACAAGTCATGTTTTTATGCAAGACACTTCGGTTTTGTAAGACGTGTCTTTGGTCATCAATCTGGAGACATGTCTGGCTGGAAGACGTGTCTTTGTGTCTTAGATTATGTTTTTATTGTTTCTGTTTTCTTTTATTTCTATTGTTGAAGACAGGTCTATTGCCAAGACATGTCTTACATATGACGCCAAGACACCATTTTTACAGTGTAGTTTGTTTAATATCTGTCTTTTTGATTTTCAATCCTATTAAAAGTATTGAATCGTATTTCCAAGAGTTTTAGTTATGACATGCAATTTGAAAATCTGTTGACCGGTTTTTAACATACGAGCGTAGTATATCATTGAAGTGACTAGAAATTTAGAGGTAAACAAAAAATATTAATACCATTATAAATATTACCCTTTGTTTAGCATTCAAGAAGACGTGATAGGACTCCTTCTTCAAGAGCCATTTATCACTAATATGTCTACCGTTAAAGATTGGGCAGTGAATATATTTCACAAACCATGGGAGCACAGACCTGATAGAGCAAAACGTATAAGGTGAGTGTATTTTGGTTATTATAATACAGTTTTCAGTACTTTTTCATTTTTATTCTATAGACATGGGGCATTTGGCGTTACACTTGCAGGCCACCAATTTTCTAAGTAAGAGCTAGAAATTTTATCGGCTTTCAACTACTACATTTCTACCACGTTTCATCAAAGTCAGACATAGGACTCTCTACGCTGACGTCACAGGGAAGGGGTTGGTACATTTTGTTGTGACCCCACTTTTTCTGATCCCAGTTGGAATTCAGCAGCCTGACGGAATAAGTACAGTATCCTTGCACTTTCTTCCGTCAAGGATGCTGAATTCGTGAATTCGAATGGGAGCAGACAAAGTAGGGTCACAAAATGTACCAACCACTGATCAGTGGTACCAACCCACGGGGAAGTTATAGAGCGGCCATTTTCTGGTGATGATTCCGATTCCCATATAGGCCGCCGTGTAAACTGGCATAAAATGCGCCGAATTTTTACCTGAAGTGATAGCAGGAGACTGGAATGATAGCCGCTAGTTAGGAAATAACATGTACATTTTAGAATGCCTATTCGTTTCACTTGCATGCTAGAAACAATCAAAAGAAATGGTCATAAAGGGTGCCAAACGCAAACGGCCTCGTTCAAACACAGGTTTGTTTATCACCTCGCATGAACCAGGGCTGCGATGAACTAAGATTCGGATTTATTCGCGCAGTGTTGTGTGTCGCGTTGTGATACTGCGCAACGAGGGCCGATGATAAAGGCTAAGCACCGGCAAGTGACAGGGATGAGTAGACAGCCCTATTGTGTTATAGTAGAAATTAATGTTTTAAGTTATCAGCCAATCAGAACAAATATGAAAATAAGCTCATTACTATGCAATTTAGCAATGCGAGATTGCATGGGTAATACTTGGCTCCACTACTATCCACATACCAAGTCTCATCAAATGCGGACATTGGGCTCTGGCCGCAGTTGACCATTTTAGTTATTAGCCAATCAGAACTAAAATATGCAAATTAGCTTATTAATATGCAAATTTAGCAACAGGAGATGGCACGAATAATACTTGTGCTTAGCACAACCCACATAGCACGTTTTGTTGAATTCGGACGTTGGGTTCTGATAGAGGATCACCTTCTTAGCTATTGGCCAATCCGAACAGACATGTAAATGAGCTTATTGGTATACACATTTAGCAGTGCGAGATTGCATGGGTAATGCTTGGGTCCACTACTGCCCACATATCAAGTCTCATCAATTTCAGACATTGCGTTCTCTAAAGAGAAATCAAGTTTGCCTTTTAAGGTTCCTCTCTCTGGAAACAACATTGTTTCATCCTTACAAATAGCTTGACAACTGAACTCGCGAGTCGTTAAGGGTACGTAATTGTCCACCCCGCTATCAGATTTTAACTGTTCTAACTAGAAAGTATAATTTTGTTCCTTCCTTTTTCAATACCCTCATTACTTACAAGAAAGAAACAAAACAAACCTACATTGCGCAACAGATTTTGAAAAATCGAGAGCTTTTTTATGCTTTAGCACGCAGTTGGCTCTTTGCATTTATGGACATGAAATACAATGTTAGCTAATGTTGTAATATTCCAATACAATCTGTTTTAATCTTAAGAATGCAGTTACAATCAACAACCAGAATGAAGGCGCGAAACCGATTCATCATGACTCAAAAGAATTCTGAGATTGGACGAGTCATTCGCTTCGTACTTCACAATCGCACTGTGAAATCTACTAAATTCTTCCATCAATTGCTACCCGAGGTAGGAAGTGTTTCTATTCATTCTAGTCATAATTTTTTTTCAGAATAATCATAACATTACTTAATACAACATATGGGATAGCGGGGTAATATGGACCTCTTAAGAAATTCCTAATTTTTCAAAAATACTATTTCCATCTGTAGTGATTTACTGTCATAAAATTATACTTTTGACTCATAGCTAATTAGCAAGTAGGTATCCATACATCTCCAACCAAGGAAAATACACTTGGCACAAAAAAGTATTTCGGCATGTTTTTCGATCAGTATTGTGTCAAAGTCAGACCATTTGAAAGTTTTTGAAATATATATTTTATTGCCTAGGTCTTGCTCTTTCATTTGACATCTCGCTTGTAAAAAAAGTGCACAAATAGCCGAGATAGAGCGCCCGAATGATGCAAACCCCCAAATCAAAAGTTGCAGTTTCTCGGCCATTTCCGCACGCTTTTTACAAGCCAGGTATTAAATGAAAGAGCAAGACCTAGACAATAAAATGTATGTTTCGAAAACATTCAAAATGGTCTGACCTTGACACAATACTGATCGAAAAACATGCCGAGATACTTTTTGTGCCAGGTGTATATATTCCTAACAAGAAGACATGGATTGAAATATTATCCTTGCAGAGCAAGAAATTGCGGCAAGTTCTTTGAATGATCACAACCATTTATTGTCACACATTATCATGTACCCCAGACCTTAAAATTATACTTGGTAGCAATGTTCTTTTGAATAATGTCACCAAACCCAGCTTCAACTGTCCATTCTGGTTCTATAGTTGGAGGTGGTCCATATTACCCGCCGCATATTACCCTACTTTACCCTATTAAAGTAAACATTCACAAAACAATATGCATATTATGTTAAGCAAGTTAACAGAAAACAAAACGCTTGAAAGATTTGCACTCCTTTGAAGAACAATTACAACAATGGAAGCAGCGACCAAACAAAATGAAACCAACAAAATAAAAATATATACGATGAAAACAGAGCAGTGAAAAGGAAATATAAAGATATAGGAGATTATGTCATTTTATCCAAGTCAATGTCAATCATACGACAAATTTTCCTTTTTGGTATTTATACAATACATCCTCTAACGTATAATGTAGAAAAGATGCAACTTAAACTAAATATTATTCTTGATTGGTTTTAAAAGTGGAACTGAAAGATGATTGTCAAAATATAAACATAAGTACATTCTCTTTCCAGGACAGTCCTTTGCCGAGAAAGCCTTTCAATAAATGTAGTGTTGTTGGCAGTAGTGGAACATTACTCAATTCCAATTGCGGGAAAACTATCGATGAAGCCGATTTTGTGTTCAGGTGAGTGTATCATCTATGTGAAAAAATCCGTTTCGTTCTAAATTTAAAATAAGTTTCAGGATAACACCCAACGTATTTTCCTGTCCATCATTAAGTTGGGTCCAGATGGGTCCTAGATGTCTCTAGATCACTTATTGAACATTGATTGTTTTAAAAAACGGCGGACAACCCCTATTTGGGTTATGGAACCTCAAACATATGACGCCCGCGAGACCGAGAAGACTTGATTATTCGCGCGATGACAGTGACCAGCAAATAGTGCTCGGTTCTGGGCGACAGAGGATCAAATTAAAGGAATAGGGCCTTCTAACTTCTTCCAATCGATTGTTTTTATGGGATCTTTTGGAGGGGATTTACTCTGACGATAACTTATCCATGTTATCCGACTCCTACAAGTGACAAATCTATGATCTGATTTAACAGCTTCAAAAGTGTTGTAGGCTCTTGAGTTCTATAATGATGTTAACCCATTTCTTTCTGACCAGAAAGTAGTCCAGCTGGACAAGTTATCCATTTGGGCAACGATGTGTCCACTCTTCTACTTATGACAAAAGTCGTAAAGGTGTATTGAAGAGAGATTATATTGTATTCAAACTAATGAACTTAACAAGACTGGCAAGCTATAGCTGCATGCAGATCATGATTATTTTTAGATTATTATTATATTGTAGGTTCAACCTAGCAAACTATATGGAATACAAGGACGATGTGGGAAGCAAGTCAAACATTACAACGATGAATCCGTCTGTTATCGAAAGAAGGCAAGTATTAATGTGGTGATTTTGTTTTGCTATGCAGCTTACATTCCGAAAGTTACGTGCTTAAAAAATCAGTAGCATCAAACCAGGACTTGCAGAGCTTTAAAAAGAGGGTAATCGCTATCATGGCGCCAATCTGTCAACGTTACTAATTAGATAACTGCTGTTGATGCCTTGATTAGCCTTGACATAAAAAATCAGTGGGTTGTGATGGCAAGACGCAGTTAGCAAAATGAGGATTCACTCCACGTTAGTGAATAGTTGTATTATTTTTTTTTTTTCAAAAAAGTTAGATATCTCCGGGATTTCTTTTCTCGAAAAACACGCCCCGTGGCAAAGAAATATGTACACGTAACCTCAAATCAAATTATTTATGTAAAACGAATGGAGTGATTTCAATATTGATACCTTTAAGTAATTTGAAATTCTCTCGAGATCATGACTCAGATAATATCTGCAATAGACAATAAACAGATAAATGCATAGCTAATCAGTGGCGGATCCAGGATTTTTGGAACGAGGGGGCGTGGAATTGGCTGCCAATAACACACCTACAATGGCACGGTAGTGCCGGGTGGTGGGAGCGGGAGGGGTGTCCTTGACTGTGCTGTGGCGGGGGCGGTAGTGCTACAGGGGGTACCCCTTCCCGAATTGAGTGTCGAAAAACTTGCAATATTAATTGAAAATCCAAGGATTCTTGAATATCTTGGATTATCGAAGAAAAATCTTGGTTCTCACCAAAATCCGGATTTTGGTCGAAAATCTAAGATTTTTCCATTTATTGGCATTGAGTATTGCCATACCTGACAAGAAACCTCTTCCGGGCTATATTTCTAAAAGTTTAACAAGTAAGATTAATCTTAAGAGGAAATTCCTTTACTTTCTCCTCTGGGCTCTGTTTCACAAAGTAAGTAAGATTAATCTTAAGTAAAATTTATATAAAAAATAATTCTTAAGTATCTAACACTTTTTAAGAATTTATAAGAATTCGTAAAATAAAATTAATAAAATAGAACCTAGGTATTAACAGATACTGGGATTGAACTTCATAAATCTCATACGAAAATTCTTTCAAATTTCTTCTTAAATTGGCTTAAACAATAACTTCAGAAGAATAACTCCTCTTAAGTTCCGCTTAAGACCAATCTTAACTTTATGAACAGGGGCCCATGAATATCCTTAAATCGTTTAATCCAATTTAGGGAGAAATTTTAAAGAATTTTCGTATGATGAGAATTATATTCTATTTTATTAGTTTTACTTACAAATTCTTCTTAAGAAGTGTTAGAGACTTAAGAAGAATGGTTCATCTTAAATTCACTTAAGATTAATCTTAACTTTTGTGAGACAGTGCCCATCGCTGCGCATGACTGATGCCGATTGGCCTTTTTCTCGAAAATCGTGAGCAGTTTCTCTTTATTCTTTTTTCTCTGTATTGTGTAGTTTGGCAAGGTCTGGGACGGTCCCCAGCATGAGAATTGCATCACAACCTCTAAAGTTGTGAATAAAAAAAATAGACTCAAAAGTTTCCATTTTTGTTGGGCCATTCACAGTAATTTTTCAACACCTAATGCTTATCCTCTTTGAGTAAATATGCAAAATTAAAGGGTCAAGCTTTGTAATTAAATAAGTTCATTTCCTGATTGAATATTATACATGAAATCAGCTATATAACCCATGTATGGAATGGAACGCTCAAGCATTCATTTGTTGATTATAAGTAAACAAAACCAACGGTAAATTGAGTATTTTAAATGAAATTATTTTAAGAAAATTACAAACCTAGAATTGGTATTTAAATAATATATTGGTAATGATTTTTTAATTGCTAAAAGTAGTTGCAACACCAAAGAAAATACACAGAACATGTTGTCTACGTCAAAAGCTGTCAAAGTACAATAAAAGCTCAGGTAATCGTTTGATTTAAGCAAAAAATCAAGATGCTATGAAAACTAGATGATTAAACTGTTTCTTTATCAAGACAAATTTCATAAATATAAGAAAAATAGTCAATACGAGCCGGTAGAATCATGGGCATTTGTGCGATTTTCTTTCCTGAATATAATATTGATTAATTAGCAATGCAGCTTACATCTTCCATGGAAACATGGATATGCGAACATACCTGCAAGTGGTTGGCTTGAAATCCAGCTATTAAAAACAAGGCAGTACTTTTTATATGATTCTATAATCGACTTGATATTAAAAAAAACCTTTCCCGGTGAATATGCCAGATTTTATGCCAGATATGATACTGTGGACCATGATCAATACAGTTTGATCTCCAACACAAACATTACTGATCTTTGTTAATTCTCTACTGGTGTAAACCACAATCAGCTTTTTGTGTAGATTTGAGACTCCATCGCTGTATGTCTATTTGCGGGACACGGTATGACAAATTTCCTCAAATACTTCATTATTTTCACTATTTAGTGTTTGTTTTATAACATTGTACACGTTTATCCCTGATTTATAAGTTAAAAAATGCATTTCCATATTTTTCGATTCTCTCGCATTATCGCTGCTAATCCCTTTAATTCGGTGGAAGTGCTACAAAACCGTCCGTTTTTCAATCATATCAAATATATAAAATCTTAACTTTTAGGATAGGCGGTTTTAACACTTAACCCGTTTCTTTTTGTATTTTTTATTATTTTTTTTTCTCCCTCCAACGAGGGGGCGTGCGCCGAGCACGCCCCTATGTAGATCCGCCAGTGAGCTTTGCATAAAAGAGTCACACTATAGATGATGTGACATTTGTTTATGTTTATGGCGCCCCCTGTTGGTGTAAGAGAGAAACTGGCAGGCAAAAGCACCTATACTTTGCATGGGGAAATTCTGTTTTTGCTGTAACTTTTGTTTCGAATTAAATAATACTACTTCTTGATATCATATAGCTAATGCCTACCACTGCATTTTGTGACTAACCGCAATTGTAGATCAGACAGATTCCTGCAAGTAATTTATAACCAGATTTTATGTGGTCTGTCACAGAAACTACTGTAATATTTTGCCTGCCAGAAAACAACAGAGGGCGTCCTGAATGTCAACAAGTGACGTCATAGGTCACATCATCTATACGTTACATCAGGTACTAACTGGGGACATCCTCAAGACCAGATACATGCTGGAGATATCCTCAAGGCTTTCAGAAGCTTAATATGCCTTATTGTGTAATTTTTGCTGATGCAATCAAGCTCCATCGATATGATATCAAGCCTCATGCAATGCACCGCCTCTTATTGTATGCAGTTGGAATTGAGACCTTCACTTCTGGGTAGGGAGAGGCAAGCTGTGGCTGATATTCGCGAAGCGAGTCTTACTTTAAATCCAGGTTTCAGCCGCGGTTATTCTTTCATGAATGTATCAACATTTCTTCCACTTTTCTTTCAGATACAAGAGAGCCAGACAACCTCAAGATCTAAACGCATTTGTAGACACACTTAAAAACCAGGATGGTATGATTTGGTCAACTGCTTTTGGCGCCAGAGGTCACCATCTGATCGTGTTTCAGACGATAAAGAAGGTTATAAAACACACGCCACATCTTCAGTTTGTGCACATGGATCCTGATCACTTCCTTGCGTATCAGAATTTTTGGTCTAAGAGAGGACATCATTATCAAATAACATCAGGTAGGCAGCAACATAATAGGCCTAGTTACTTAATGTTACTTGCGAGGTGATGCATTGGGCCTCACGTCGCATTAAAGCCACAAACAGTCATTTTTTTCCAATTTCAAAATTCCCATGTTGTCTCTAAATTGCTAGTGTTAGATCATTTCAACACCTCAGACCTGAGACTAATATACCTACAGAGATCGGAAGCAACTCTGTAGTCCCATTGTTAACAGCTCGATCGTATCGAACCAGGTCCTGTTTTCGGCTTGCAATCACTTGGCCGCACGATGGCGCTGTGAGCAGCTTAAGTTTTCTATGAGCGAGGTACCCTGCCAAATCAGGCAATTTTACCCCATTCTGTGCTTCAATTCCTGACCTAACGTGATATAATTGTTCTTAGGACAGGCTCACATTACACCTTTATGGTGTTTGCCATGTCCATCAATAAACTGCTTTTTCAATACGACAATAGTCAAAATTAAAATAAAATGTCCAATTATATCCTATTCTGTTAAAAAAAATATGAGGTTGAGAATAAACTAGGAAATCCCATTTGTTTCAATTCCCCCCCCCCCTGGTGATATTGAAGAGAAAATACACATTTTAATTAAATCACGTATATTTTGAAGATATCCAAGAATGTCATTATCAATTTGAAAATTTGAAGCAAATTCTACCTATACAGTCCGACAAATAGTGTAACAAAATTTGGGTCATTTTAAATTATTCCATGGCTCGAATGCAAAAGTCATTGAGTACTAAACTTTTTAAGCTTTCTGACAAATACACGCACGTGTGAGTATCATTGAGTTAAAAATAGCCCGCCAATTTCAAATCTTGGGGTTATACATTGAATGTATTGAATTCGATTACTGCTTCTGCGGATCAGTCCGAGGAAGCGTTGAATTACCTTAACATCCGACCAGACCTGCACGCTGCAAACAATCCATTGATTACTTCTTCGAAATCGTTTAGGTATATTCATCTCAGTCCTCAGACAACGGTATTTTGAAAAGGCGAAGTCTTGAAAGAATGCCATTTTACGCATGTTTCTTACTAATAAAAGTCTGGATCCCGCCTCGTATTAGTAACGATGCATGGGCTTTACTACAATGTCCAATGCAACAATGCAAAAAATGGACTTTGATGACAAATAGGGATTACAATTTGTTTATATTTTGAAGAAATCGCTGATAGTGGCTTTAATTTGATATCAAGACTGGGCAGTGTAAGCAAAAACCGCTCCTGAAGCAAAACGAATAATTTAAAACACATGCCACACGCATGCACACGCGAGCGCACACACAGACACATACACACAACAAAACCAGACAAAAAACACAAACAATCAAACCCCAAGAATGACGACGATATAGCTGCAATGGACAAAAACACAAAACAAAAACAAATCTAAACAGTAATAACAATTCCAGTGACCGCACTATACACAACAACCAAGGTTGACCTTTGAGGTTGACCTTTTTGGTTGACAAGCGACATGATCCATCCATCTATCCATCCGTACACACATACAGCATGACAGCTGAACGTAAGTGGGCCTTCCACCATAACTGGTGGACCACAACAAGAACCTTAACGGTCATATCAATTTATTATTGTGATTTTTCAAAGTGTTCTTTCCCCCATAGCTGGTGGACCACACCAAAGAACCTTAACGGTCATATAAAATTATTGTGATTTTCTAAATTTGTTGCTGGTTGTTCGTAATGGTTAAAGAAATGTTTATTCATTTTCTAATGATGTGGTTTTCCAATTAGGTTTCTACATGGGTTTGGTGGCGCTGAGGTTTGTGAAGAAAGTCCACTTTTACGGATTTTGGCCATTTCCAACTTCCATTGACGGCCGTCCAGGAAGGATGCATTACTTTGAAGAGTTTACGGAACAATTATACGGAAAACCTTATGGTAAAGGTCATACTATGAGCCGGATTTCAAATGCTGACAAGACTACACGAAATGGGTGTGTTGAAACTACACGCCTCGGAAATGTACAGCGCCACCATCCGAGATTTTCCAGAATCGTTGAAGTTGGCCGAAGTAGAAGACTAATCGCGGATGTAGGAAATGAATTACTTGAAAATTGCCCAGATTAACGATGATGTAGTAATTATAACAAGGACAGTTATGTTGAGGGATAAACTCTCAAGACGGAACATGATATGACACAAGGATAGTAAGACCGTTTTGTTGTCGTCAAGAAGTCATCAAGAGTTGTCTCGCCCTCAACTTCATTATTTGAAAGGGTTGAACAGTTTTGATTAATAGATGTCTTTAAAAAGGCAAGCGATGCATCCAAAATATATTGATGTAGGATATAAGGACGTTTCGGTCTTAAAATTCTCTATCCCTTGCTTACCATAATGAGGGTTGAGAGATCGTCCGTTGCACGTTTAAGGAAATATAACCCGAAATACATCTTTCAGCTATTTCTTCAAATTTACCAAAAACTTGTACGCAACTTAAATATTAGTTGCAACCGAAATTGGTCGTTGGTCAGTGATGCCAGCCACAAGGGAAAAAAATCCAGGTGTGAAGAGGACAACGTAACTTTCGCAAAATGCTCATCAGTTCCACAATTTGTGCTAAAAATGGGAATTTCGCACATCTTTCGCTGAGCGGGGAGTATGTGTGTGTGGTGTGGTGGGGGGGGGGTGTACAAAAGTGAATTCGGAAGTGCAAGTTACTATGAAGCCCCCCACTACATGTTGTGGGTAAGCAAAGGTTAAATAAACCCTAACAACATACTATAGTGATGTTAGTGATACCTGTTTTTCACACAATGTGAAAAAAATGACTATCTACCCATCACTAATTGCATAGAATTTGTTGCGTCACTATGTTGAAAGGGCCAGAGAATATTAAAAGTCACAAATGGAAGTGGCAAAAACAGAGGGAAAGGTTTGGACAGGGAGTCAAAAAGTAAATGCTAAACAGTTGATATATTTGTGTTACTTATTAAGTTTTCCCGTTCGGTTCGCACAATGTTCATCTGAATTCACATTGCTTAGTTCAAATTCGTTCCAAAAAATCGAAACTGTACATTTGCAAACTCGATTTTCTCTTTGGTAAACAACTTCAAACCTTGGTGCACTCTAACTCGTCAATGGTAGCACCGTTCGTCGTGTTAATTCAAATTCGGCGGTCATACAATTTCGTCGATATGGCCAACAGATTTCGTCATGGGGTCATCCGGATTCATAAAAATATCATTCGAATCGTGTTAGGCATTGACTTGGGCGGGTATCATGCATGCGTTTAAGGCCTATCATTTGAAATGGCTCTTAAACAGGAAAGGAAGTGACGTTATGACGGCAATTTTGTGATGTATCACTCAGAGAGGGTGCATCAAATTACAGGGATTGTTAAATCAAAATTCGAAAAGTTTGTGGTAGGGACAAATTCAAGTCAATTTAAATTTGGATCTTATATTTATGTTAAATGCAGTTTGTTAATTTTAGCTCATGTAAAATGATAAACAGCTTTTACTGTTTAATTTAGTTGGAAGCAGTCAATATTTGGCTTTGACACAAACTGGCTGATTTGTGCCATCAAAATTGCACAAATATATTTGGTTTTTGACCCGAAACACCGACGATTGAAAAGACCAATCGTTGACCCAATGACCAAGGACGTAATCCAACTACCCATTATTCGCCGTTTTGAAGGTCGTACTAAATTCGAAACACGGGACGAAACTGAACGACCATTAGATTGAACTCGTTAGATCATCGACTATTTGGGAGTCCAAAGACGAAATCGAGTTTTGCAAATGTACATTTTCGATTTTGTGGGACGAATTTGAAACTAGCAATTGTTGAATTCGGTGAACATTGTGCGAAACGAACGGGAAAAACCTATACTATCTAATGCCTCCACCCAATTCAACCAGCAGCAACCAGTAAATACTGTTACTGATTGTGACTTGTACCAGTATTAAAAACTGCGTCCACTGGACTAGTAATATTTCTCTTTACTCTAAAATAATATTGAACATACATTTATTTTAAAAAGGCCATAGTGTGATTCGAACCTTTGATACCGGCCAGTATAATCGATGCTCCTATCCACTACACTATGTGCGTGGTGATTGATTTTAATCCTACATAAGCTTTACAGAATGAAGCGATAATACTATTGTGCTATGATAGCTATACTATTATAATAAACATAGGGGACCAGGTTATACTGGTAATGGTACAGGTCACAAGCAGTAATCAGTTTATGGTTGCTGCTGGGGAATGGGTGATTCATCTGATGTTTTACCCATTTATTTCCTATGTAACACAGGGCATTCTAGACATTGAAGCTCTAAATTAAGCAGTTACTCTTCCAAAATGACAATTTTGTAATCAAACTAGTCCTCAAAATACAAAAAAAAACCTGATGATGAAAGTTCAAAAGTGATGTTTTTCTTTATTTTTGGTTACCAGTTTTGGGTTATTAACGTTGAGAAATCAAATTCAGTTGTCCTGCGAAATTTTTAATATTCTTTTGGCAAAAATCAGGCCGGGGCACACATGAATGGTGTATCTGTGTGTGATACCTTTATATGTTATCCATATCAGGTTTGATACAAATTCGAATAGTAAAATTTCCACGAAATTTAGGGTTAATACTAATAAAGCCAATAATTCAACACCACTTTCATAGAAATCGGTTATGCTTTCAGCCTAGGATGACTGTAACACCCATTATAGCTATCGAACTCATGCCCATCAGGGGGCGGATCCAGAATTTCTCAATAGAGGCGGCGCCATATTTTTTCAGGCAGGTTCGAAATTATGTTTATTCTGTTCGCATTATTCTATTATTCTACATTACATATTACCACAGCCCGATGCCCTGAATCATCATGCTACATTCTTGAGATCTACAAAGAGCCCTGTGCGAAATAAATGCATTTTTATGATCTACAATACGTCCAGCGCCCTAGGTGGCGCGGGCGCCTTTGCGCTACCAAAAATAGGGGGTGCCTGCGCCCCATGCCCAAGATAAGACAAACTATACATTATTTAATCCTTGGAATCGGCAAACAACGTATTACCAAATTTCCAATCAGACTAAATTTGATCACTTCGAAATTTTGAACCCTGTATAAACATCCACCTCTTTTCGGATGTTCCGCCCTTTCTACCAATAGTGAGTTTCATTCTATGACTGTCTCTAAGAATAATTTCACAAAGTTGATTCTTTTGCAATTAATGGTAGTTAAGCCTAAAATTGTTATTAATTTTACTTAGCCTAAAAGGTACAACTCAATCGGATGTCGGAAGTGGGTCAAAGCTTCCTTTATAAAGATCAAATCAATTTCACTATATGCAAGAGGTTTGTACAGAGTGTATAGGCCCAAACTCTGGTCCGCTCAAACGACTGCCCTTTAGGTCTATGTACTTTTGCGTCATTCACATAAAGAAAGGTGAATAATTAAAAACAGGTAATTGACTGAAGAAGTTTCTACTAAAATAACTTATTTGGGTTAACGTTTTGAGGACACGTGTGGATTGAGCGTTCGCCCCAAGTTCAACCCCGCTGCCAGCCACGGGTTGTGCCCTATGTAAGGCGCTTTAGGCTCCAAAAAAATTTATCTCTTCGTTTCTTTTTGGTTTACTCTCAACTCAGGCATATAAATGGCGTACCGGCATTTTATGCCATGTGGGAAGGTAAAACAGACTCGTTGTGCGGGAGGGAGTGGCAAATCCCACAGCAATAATTAATTCTGCTTCAAACGCAAGGAAGAGATGGAGCCACGAGCTTGTACGAGGTTGTACTTTGGTCGTTGTAGTGATGTTGCACTGCTGTTAACTAATACAGCCAAACTAATTTTAAGTCAATTTAAAAAAAAAACGCTCTATAAAATTAAGAAGAAAAAAACAAGATGCTTAATTTAATATGAGCCTATCAGTCAAAGATCCTCTGTGGCTTTAGATGATCTGAGGGCTCGGGGTAAAGAATAGAAGATGTTTACCTGAAGTCGTAAGAGGTGACTAAAAGGGATCACTCGTTTAAATATTCAAAATGATGTGTTTGTAAAAACTTATAATAATATTTCTTACCTGGAGAGCGGAGTCAATGCAATATCAATTTAAGTCTGTCTTGAAGATGAAGCGTAGTTTGTGTGTTGCCATAATGTAAAAAGAAAGTATTTGTTTTCATAATGTTGCAATGTAGCATGAAAATAATCATTCATTATAAGTTATTGTATTTTATGTTAATAATATGTCATGCAGAATGTTTAATTTTATAAAGTAAACCACCCAGGACGCAGTGTGACACAGTTCTGTTGAGCGTTCGTTTGAAATTCTAATACCTATCCTATGTACCTTTACTTTAAAACTTATGTTTTTACTATGAGAAGCAAAAGTCAGTTGCATTCCGGGGTTTAATGTCCCACATTATGAAAACATTTTAAGTTTTTTATTTTTTAACATTATAAATAAGGCCATCCAAAAAAAATTGCATAGATTTGCCCCAAAAAATATTTCTTTAAAATAAGACATTCTGTTTTGCTATCTATATTAAGTGCCACCCACCTAAAATATTTAGTTAGCTTGCCAAGCTCAAAATAGTTTGCTAATAACTGTGAGGGGTGGAAGGCCTTTGGAGGAATGGTCGAAATGAACCTTTGTTTATCAAATAGGGCTCGTTGCCTCAGCAACGGCCCATTTTGTGTTTGGGCAATTTTCAGCTACTTTGGAGGCTTGGAAAAAAGTTGAAGAAAAACTTGCCTTTTTGAAGGGTCATTGTGGTCTGTTTAAAATATGTCAGAATTTAGTTTCAGAATCACAAAGCCCCACCTTTGTTCTGTTCACAGAAACAAAAAAATGTTCTCAAAATCATGCTTTTACTATGAATTTGGACCTGGCACAACAGTTGTAAGTTTACAACTTTGAAAAATTGACTTTGGGCCTATTTCGCAAGAGAAAAATCCAACTGCGAGCTTGGTCTAGAATATTGACTTTCTGGTTTTGAGTTTACAAACACGACCTGCCCACACAAACATCTCATGAGAACCAGCTTGGGGAAAGAAATCTATAATAGGAGGTGTGCCAGAAAAATAGGCATTTGTGAAAATGCCCAATCTCTTAGTGTAATTTGTGGGGCAGGTTGGTTAATAATTTGGTGTGTGACATTGCATTTCGTGTATGTTGCATAATTGTCAATCCTTTGAATGTTTTTGATTAGATGATATCGGTTTAGTTGCTTGGCGGCTGATACAGTATTGCCAGATGCTCAGTACTTGTTTATTTTGTACTCGTCCATTAAATAGAATCAGTACATTAAATGGTAACGTTAAATGTTGCATTTGTCCATATCATTGATTCTTTTTGTATCTTTATAAATTTTGGGTGTTGATATTGAGATAGTGTTGCCAGATTCCAATCTGTTATAATTTGTGAATAATATCGTTATATGTGTAACAGCTAGCTTGAATCAATATTAGAAAAAAATATAAAGGAAGATCGATCTTGTGGGGAAGCATTAGTAGGGTCAAATATGGGGTCCCGTGACCAGTTTGCGGGGAACTACCTTTGGAGAGTGGTTTTCTAGGGGCCTTTTGGGATGATGTCACTTTAAGCAGAGTCAACCTCACCAAATGGTTGGGCAACTTTCACCGGGCGATTTCACAATGGCCGGCAAATGACCTAAAAATGCGCCCACATGGGGTCAACGTATTGTTTTTTACCATAAAAATCATAAATGGTCACTGTAGAAAGACTAAAGGAATCAATACACAAAATCCAAATCGTAATTAGTTTAAGTCAAAAAAACGGATTTATTCATAAAAAGTCACCAATAGAGGGCACTATTTCAAAATATTTGAAAATACCTCCAAGTTCACAGATGTGATACATAGAAAGTTCTGTTTAAGGTGTAAAATGTTTTTAAATTAATAAATTTTGCATTGTTTTATTTTGCAGTGTCCTTGCATTATTCAAAATGTTAAGATATTGGACAGTAGAGGGCGCTTTTTCAAACTGGCCGCAAAAAGAATTAAAATCCTATAAAATTATTTTATGAAGTTGGATTAAAACATTTTTGTCCAACTGTGATAATGCTGAAGAACGTTACTGCGTTCCCAGTTCCAAATTTAAAAAATCTTTAAAAAATGGTCAATAAGAGGGCACTGTTTTCAATATTTTGGTCAAAATGTGGCAAATAATGGATTTGGGGTTCAGCTGAATTCCAATGATTTTGAGTCGAAGCGCTTATTGTGTGTAACTCTATCCCTTTAAAAATCTAAAGAAACAGTAATGTGAATATTTTGACAGTCGTAAATTGAAACCAGTGTTTCAAAATTTTATCTCAAAACATGGAAAAAATCGAAATGCATTGCGGGAAAAATGGATGTGACCGTAGCAATTGAGTGTTCACTTTTCCGGGTCTACTAGCACGAAGTACCAATAAAACGTTCAATTTTTAGCTAGGTTCTATAGGTTCAGACCCAATTATGATAATATTCAAAACAAAAAACAGAGTAACGGATCCTCTGATGCAACACAGCCATAGAACCCTGACGGCAAGCCCAGAAAGTATTCACGTGTAGCTTGTGTCACCAGACGGCGAAAGATGTTCTACGATACTTTCGTGAGAGGACTAACGTTATCAGTCGTCATAGATAAATGTGGGTATAGACACTAAATCTCAAATATCTTAAATCTCACATATATTAAATAAAAACGAGGGTTCTATGGAGGTTTTTGCATCAAAGGACGCTACTATGTTTTAATTTAAAAAAAACATGTTACACCTTACATGGAATTTCTAGTTAGTCTGTGAATTTGGAGGTATTTTAAAAAATTTGGTGATGACTTGTTATGAATTAAATCAAGTTTGTTGACTTAAACTAATCACTGATTTGTAATTTGTGTATTTAATCCTTTTAGATCTTCTACAGTTGACATTTATGATTTTTTGGCGATATGTTTGACACCAGGTGGTTCATTTTAGGTCATTTGGCTAGGCCATTTGAAAATCGCCCTCTAGTGAGAGTTCTCACCATTTGGTGAGGTTGGAATCGGCTTTAAAGTGATCAAGCATCCTCAAAAGCCCCTAGAACCACTCTCAAAAGTTTAGGGTCCCCGCAAACCACTGGTACGGGACCTCATATTTGACCATTATAATGGCTTCCCCACAAGATTGAGCCCAGTAGTATCTTTTTTCTAATAATGATTCAAGCTGTTACATATAAAACGCTATATATTGCACAAAAATTATACAGGGGGGGTAGGACACGACTTGCTCGATTGGGCATGGGGATTTCCAAACGATAAGTTGGGGAACTTTCTACGTGCATTTGACTTTTTGGCAGACTCTGTGCAGTTTCATTACAAAATCTTAAACCTTAGCTTCAAATACATCTTAGTAATATAGCATGATAATTTAAGAATAAAATTATTGACTTCAATCAGTTTGGGGTTAGTGGATAACCCACTGCAAAAAATAGTGTGTAATTTAATATTCGTACCAGGACCTAGCCTTAGTCAAGTCTGTGTGTGACCGTTCGATATGCGTAAGAGCGCCCTCTACCGTTCAGGTCTTTGAATAAGACTAGCACGCGGGTACACCGAAGTTGAGGCCTTCTGTTGCTGTTAAGTTGGCATGTCCGACCCCCCTGAAATTTATAAACAGATTTGGAATATGCAACACTCTCAAATCTCACCCCAAAAATTATTTTGATTGCTTCTAAAATATCAGAAAGATACAAAAGGAACATAAAGGGACAAGAACAATATTGAACGTACCATTTAAGTATGATTATCGTTAATGGACGTGTACAAAAGTAACACAATACTGATGTAACGAAGACACACACCACACACAAAAAAAAAGAACTTCCACATTTTTTTTAATCAAAAAACATAAATTTGTTGACAATTATGCAAACATGATCAGAAAATGCAATTTCACACACCATTTTCCCAACTTGCCCAAATTTCACATAAGAGAAATTGGCATTTTCACAAAAATGCCTATTTTTCTGGCAAACCCCCGCCTATGATAGGATACTTTCCCCAAGGTTCTCATCAGAATTGTTTGGGGCAAGGTCTGTTTTAATCAAAACAGAAAGTAATATTCATAGACCAGCGCGCAAGTGGAATTTTTCTTCTTGCAAACATAGGCCCAAAAGTCAATTTTTCAAAGTTGTAACAACTACAGTTGTTGCCAGGTCCAAACTTCATAGTAAAAAGCATAATTTTGAGAACTTTTTTTTCCTGTGAACAGAACAAAGGCGGGGCTTTGTGATTATGAAACTCAATTTGAACATTAGTTGGACAAATGACCAGGCAATGACACCTTCTAAAAAGGCAAATTTTCACTTCTTTTTAAAAAAAAAAAAAAAGCTGAAAATTGCCCAAAACACAAAATGGGCCGTTGCTATGGCACGAGCCTATTTTAATAAACAAGTGCATTTCGCACTTCCTCCCAAAGCCCTTCCACCTCACAAGTATGAGCAACATTCTTTTTTGAGCTTGGCAAGCTATACTAATATTTAGGTGGGGGTGCACTTAAAACGTATCTTCAGTTGGATTGATGTTATGATGGTGTTTTGGGTGTATGAATACACGTTTATAAAATGACTGTAATTAGAATTCAAAAGAGTGAAATATCATTATGATTTATTTATGTTTAGGTTTTTGTAAGAGTTTAGTTTACCATTGATGACACATATGACACAATTGTGCTGAGGCATGTCGTTATATTCTAAACCATACTTTTTACTCTTTGGCTTCATGGGTTAATGCACAGATGCTACGGTTGAAAGTGTCGATTAGCGGCCAAAAAGCACATGGATGGTGTATCAAGCATGGGGCTATACCGCCAAGCTCATGTACCGTAATCCGTAGTAGTCCTTAGATACGTTATCGCCCAGCATCAGGCAGATCTTACAACCACTGATCTCTACACACTGGATATGCAATCTCCACGCGATTGAATAGCGAGCCTGTGAATATACCGGAAGTTATGTTGCGCAGAGCGTCCCTTTTGCTCTAACCAAAACATTAACTCGGTTGCACGGGTTTTCTATGGGATGAGTTACGTGTGCCTTATAAAGTACTTTTCTGGCCAATATCTGAAAAATCAAGCATTTGCAATGTGTATGGTGTTATGTTGCCCGGTTGGCCGAATTAACTGTGAGTAGAAGTAAACGAATGTATTCTAGGCAATTTTGACCGATTGTGATAAGTAGTGATGTATACACGTCGTAGGCCTATACACTGTTACATATTACTGTATGCACTTGCATGCCACTGTTACTAGAATATGTGCTCTAAAATGCTATAACTCATGGGCTGCATGGAATACCAGATGAGCAATAATACTTCTAGTTCACAACATAGTATTTAATTCATGCAGACTTTTCGCTGGACATCTAGAAATGGATCAAATTAGGTCTAAGGGATATAGCTTGTGATTTTGTACAATTTATTAAACACGTCACTAATTAGCCAACCAAAATGTCAGTTCCTTCCCATTTTAATTCCAAGATTGATTTAAAACAATGATTTTTGTGCAGTTTACTGAACCCATTAGAATGCAGTGATTATTTCTTTCTTCAATAAGATTTTATCCGATGGTGGGGGGGGGGGGGATGAAGGGGGGATTCAGGGGTTGGTTTGTTGCGTACACTGTGCTCATGCCACGGGTTCTGAACTTGACCATTAAAAGGACACAATGACCAACTTTTCAGTGAAAATAAACCTCTAACGAGAGTCGACGGAGCCATTGTAAAATTGTCTAGTTTCAGGTTTTTTTTTTTTTTTTTTTTTTTTTTAAATAAGGGGACCAATTGGCAGTAAAATTATACCCTTTGTGGGACCTGTCTCAATACGTGACTTAAAATTACCTTTAAATAGCCAATATACAAAAAAAAACACACCGGGGTTGCATTTTGATGATATGTTGAGGGTACATTTTCATATTTTTATCATTGAACCAGCTCAAAATCACAACTGAATTTGATACCCCTCGAAATCATTATGGTGAATGAATTTTGTAAACCCCTAGAGTTGTCGCGTTTGCCAGCCGAGCTATAGTCGCTCTTTTTTTTGAACGAGGCAGTGGCCCCGACCAAATTCACAGACACCCAGGATTTTTATTCCAAAATATCTTAAGAAATTAAAAAAAAAAAAAAAAAAAAAAAAAAAAAAAAAAGATACGAGGTCATTTCCAGAAAGAAAAGGAATGCTTACCTCTTGTCTACCCGAGCCATTTTTAACAACAATTTCTTGGTCGGGGGAGGGGGAAAGGGGATAACCACCTCTTATGATTTCCTTTTTTACTACGAGTGCTATAAATTGGTAGAACAGGATTGCTTTGCGTTTTCTCTTTCAATTGGTAACAAAATATAAAGTCCCAACATTCCCAATATGATCATAAGTTAAGGAAAGAGTGCAAATACATGATATAGGTGGGGTTGGGGGGTTCGTAAAGCGGACAAATCTTGAAGGAGGAATTAATAATATCAAAGATCTGTGAATGTAAGTAGTCAAAGTCACACAATAGGCCTACTTTATGAATTATGTTGTGAGCTGAAAACCTGAAATATGGGCAATTTTAAAGAATTTTTTTAAAAAATTTTGAATAATTTGTTCTAAAACAGACCCACCCATACTCGAAATTCAAACAACAATATTGAAAAAACTTGAATACGCGCAATTATCGGCCTAATTCTGTCCATTTTCCATAGTTTTCATATTCCTTGGTACGTGCACGATCGGGTTCTTGGGTTTTTAGAGCGC
>JAMKCH010003143.1:0-35985 GCA_023653785.1 Ophioderma brevispina
GCATGCGACATTTAGCACGGAGTAAGAAGTTGCGTATTGCAACGTCACTTTTTCTATGTATTGCATTGCCATCCACTTTAAAGCGCACCGTCCCTTCTTTCTTCGTTTCGGCGCTAATAACGATACGTCCGCCTTATACAAGCCATTTTTCAAACAGATTGCGCGAATACGCGATGTTTGTGCTATATAGACACGTTTCAGACTTGTATCGGTTTTACGGATTATTCATACATGCCGTATTTTAAAAACAACACAATACAAAAGTAATTACGTGAGAAAAGTATATTATTAATGTTAAATACGTTCAATAGGATTTCACACATTACAGCTGTAATGGTGAGTGGGACTCCAATTAATTTGTTTTGTTGTTGGGTGCTTTTGTTGTTGTCCAATGTTAGAGCAAAATGTTGATTTCAGTATAGAAATAAACAAACTAAATTTTGTATTTATAAGGGTTAATTCGCTAATAGCATCGTCGTCCCCCCAGAACCCCCGATTTTAATTACCGGAATGGTCGAATTGGTGTCCTAAAGAAAGCATTTTTCCTCATTTACTCTGGAAATCCTAGGGCTAAAAGAGGTTATTTGTAATGTTATGAGCGAATGTTAGGAATAAGTGAACGCCTGTAGATTTAATATTTACAAATTACATTAGAAATGCAATCAAATCAAATATTACGGTCGAAACAGAGTGGTAAAATGGCAAAATGTATTAGTTACCCCTCAATCATTTGTGACCTAAGTATAACTGTTTATCACTAAATGTACTTTTTGCCAACTTTTCTATAGGATAAGATTTGACAATTTATGATAGAATACATCCTCTATGAGGTCTTAATAGAAAAATCCAACACTGACTCTGAAAACGTATCAAATGGTATCAAATAAGATGAAATTTTTTCAATTTTCCTCAACATCAATTAATATCAATTTTTTCACATTCAGGTCTTCCCCCACTCTTGGAGTTTGATTTGATCTTGTTGGATTTGTATTGACATCACTCGCATTCCTGATAATCCGGTAAACCACACTGTCGTCCTGCAAACAATCGCACTGATGATGTTTTTTGGAGATATTTTCGGGGGGGGGGAGTCATTGATATGGTCGCTCCTTTAAGATGTTGCGCTTTTTAAGATTACCTTTTTTTCGTCCCATCAAGAAATAGCCAATTCATGTAAAAAGACTGCCACCGTGCCACGGATGTCATAATGGTGACGCTTGTGTAAGAGGTGATTTGTGGGACTTTATCAAAGCCCTTAGTTAAAATTCAAACGATTATATTCATTCTGAGAGCCAGCATCAAGGTTATGATGGGCGATGTCATCGATGTAATAACATCTGGGATTCACAGCGAACAAGCTTTTCGGACCGATGCTGCAGTTGGTCAGGATGCCACTGTTATCAAATGTCCGCATCACAGAGCTTTGGATGACATGTTCTACCTTCACAGCAGGTGGATATCATAGATTGGACGTTAGTTTGCAGTTTGTTTCTAGCGCTCTTCTAGAAAATTGATACTACCTCTGCCGTTTTCCAGCTGGGTATCCAGACTTCAGTGATGCTTGCAACAATTTATGGATTTGGATCTGGCAGATACTCCTCTCACCACTTTCTATTGAAGCCAAACAAGATGGAATATATTCAGCATATGACAAAATTGTCTGCAAGTTCTTTGATAAACTAGCTGGTATCTTAATCTGGACCTATATAAGCTTTGTGAGATCAACCTTCTTTAACAATTTGATCGCACCAGTGCATTCAACTTCGATGCGTTTAATAATTTCAGGGTATGGGCTGTGGCCCAAGATTCAGGCACCATTGGTAGATGTTCAATTTTGGTTGAAAAACAGAAGTAAACTAAACATTTAGGATGATAGCTCTGTCTTTGCTACTAGTATAAAAACAGAGCGGGCAATTTTTGTATTTTGTTTGCTGTCCGTTTACCGACTTTTTGACTTTCGATTCACCCCATGGCTAACTGAACCGAGACGAAGTCCAGCCTGGACTATAAGTTGCCACTACTCGTTCACTTCATAGACTGGTTCCATTCTCAAAAGAAACTAGTCGAAGGCATTTTTGAGTAAAAGCACTTGAAATAGTGTTTGTCTATATGCAATTTTATGCTGATTTCAAATCTTCCGTCCCCAAAGCTAATTTTTAGGGGAGTTGCCTAATTTGCATAAATTCAAAATGGCCCCATTTACGCAAAAGACACTCTTCCCTTGCTCTTTGTTTTGATTCCCACACAGGTCTGTAGTGCAAATCAATGATGTTTTTCGCCATGTTAAAGTATAGGTGAATTCCTGTTCACACTGGCAATCTATGAACTAACCGGGGGGGGGTTTTCTGCGTTTCTGAAAACAGATACAGCTTCACGTGCACTAAGACTTTTACACATAAGATGTCCCATCTATGCTGTGGTCCACTTTAAAATGATGTGGAGCTCCTGAATTTGTCAATACGCCACGCATTATTTATACACGATTTTTTTCACTTTTCACCTATTAAAATTTTGACCTCACACACACACATTATAATTATAATTATACCACGAGGTATGAAGTAGACTTTTAGCAACCTATCTGCAATATTGTAAAATGAAATATTTTTTTTAATATAATTGATCAAAAACGAAGTTGTTTCAAACGTTTTCTCTACCACTAGAGAGGTCAGCGCTGGCAACCATTGTTTTCATGGCGAAAAAGAAATAAGCACGCCAGCGTGACCTGTCTGTCTCACTGAGACCTCAAGATTTAAGGCTTGTAAAGGACTTTCATTCTTGTGTCACATATGTTTTCACATTCACGCAAGAGAGACCACAACTAGATCATCAGTTAAGGTATTATGCATATGTTGTGACAATTAATTTTGCATAAATTTAAATGGCAGCCATTTTGATTTTTTATGCAATTAACTGTCAACGTGACCTAATGCTATACGGTCACGCCATGATTTGGGAGCAAAATGTGTTTACAATGCTTGAACTACAAATATTACACGTTTTTCATTCACCCTTAAATGAGAGTAAGTCATCATTGTTTTTGGAGAACTATAAAACTATATATTGTTTTAAAGCTAAACATGTAGGAAGACCAATATTTAACTTGTAATTTGCATATACAGGGTGCCACAGGTCATAATAGTGTGGAAAAGTGAAATTTTTGATGTAATTTGTTACCTTCAATTACTCATGCTTAAACTGTTGTAGATCAAATGACCCACTAAACAACAAACAAAATGAGATGTTATTTATCTTAATACATGGCAAGGTTACAAAGATATAAACAAAATAAATTCAAAAGCCCGAATATCAAAATCCCCTAACTTTACACATTCCATCATCCGTAGGCCCCTCATCCGTAGGCACCAACCTCCCTCTGACCCCGACTGACGCAAATACGGACAACTCAAAATAAAAATCAATAGTTAGCACACCATTTAATCTGCTACCATGTAAAGCTAGATAAATTGCCTTTTCAAATGAAATATAAATCACTGAATACCTAACTTGGTTTCTATGATACAATAAAAAATGTAAAAACTATTTTTGAAAGTGTAACGCCACCTAGGTTGTATACCCCAACTCAGGGCGCATGACCATAACTATGATCTAATTTAATTCCTTGACCCTGAAAACATATGTCTAGACACCACAAGAATTTAATACAGCCTTAAGTCTGAGTTATGTACAAAAATGTCAAAAGGGCACCCATTATGATTTTTATGCAATAAATGTTAGTTGACCTAATGCTATAACTAATGATCTAATTGTATTACTTGACCCTGAAAACATATGCATAGAAACAAGAATGAAGTCATTACAAGCCTTAAATCTTGAGTTATGTACAAAAAACGTTAAAATGGTGGCCACTGATTTTGAATTTATGCTAATTAGGTACATTTCCTCTCGAAATTCAGCTTGGGGACCAGAAAATTTGGAATTAGCATAAAATTTTCATCTAAAAACACTAACCCAATTGCTTTTACTCAAAAATGTCTCTGTCATGTTGTAGGAAGCACTTTTTTGAGAAAAGGAACCAGTCTAATAGGACTGTGAGTGTTTCATATCATATCTAAATATTGGTTTAAAACATTCATAAAAAATGTGAAGAGAAGCCTTTCCGATTGCAATGTTAATGCTGGAAATGAAAAAAAATTTTTTTTTTTTTTTTTTTTATCACATGAGAGGAAGAATTGTACAAAGAAGTGAATTCATTAATCTTCTTATTAGCCTCTTTTATGAATCTTACCATTTGTCAGCCTTTTCCCACCTGTAAATTTTCCTCTTTGTTTCTCTATGTCTATGTTGATGAAGACAATTTCTTGGCTGGCACAGGTTGACACTTGTTGATACAGGATATGGACGATTTGTCAGGAAGAGGTCCAATGTGTTGTCAAGTCTCGTTGGAAATGTTACAACTTGTTTAAGGCCTGTGTCTATCATAACATGAAGGAAGCTATTACTTAATATGGCTTGGGGATATTGATGGCCATTAATAGCCAGAGTATTCCATTCGATCATATCAGGCAGGTTCAGGTCGCCGCCAAGCCACATGATAGGTTTCTGGTGTTTGTTTGGAACATCTCTTATGATGTTACATAAACTATCCATGTAATTCACATGGAGAATGAGAATGTTTTTTGCTTTCGTCGTGTTTTCGGCGTAAGCATTCTGTCACGTGATAATCACGAATTTCAGCATGCTTTTCAAAATAGTTATCAAAAGTTACTGATAAATATTTGATGTAGTGCTCATACATAAAGTGGCCCACATTAATGGGTAGAATTACACAATACCCTTCGCACCTACTCTGTAGCATGTGCTTTATGCCATTAACGAAATAAAGGGAGGGGAGGGGAGCTACTTCGGTAATGTCTGTTAGAAATTGTTCTTAAAGCACAATAGTTTTAAACATACATTTCAGCTATTACCCCACATAAGGATATAGTAATTGATATACGGCATTATAAGTCTACAATATAAAGTATACGATTATACAGAATATTTGATCTTATATAATACACCAATATTTCGAGATATTATCTTGGACAAAGCAGTAATGTGTTAATTCCATGCTCGGTAGGTTTTCATTAATAATAATTCCAAGGAATTTCGCACTGGATACTCTTTCCAGTTGAATATTGTCCGAACTAAATCGATTACCTTAGAAATGTTAAGAATACTTTGTGTTTATGTCCTTAGATTTGTTAGCAATTTTGAAATGAACATATCGCAAAGTACCGTACCGTGGGTACTTCGTAGTAGCAGATAATTTGTTTAACTGTCATTTACCGATAATTCGTTTGCCTTAAACCAGTTATTGACTTCTTCGAGTTCTTTCATTATTAGGTCTAGCGTTAAGTTCTGGGTGAGAATACACAATTGTAGTGTCATCAGCAAAGAGTAATATTATCTAACAATGATGACAAGCTTGTTATGTCATTTACATAAAGTATGAATAACAAAGGACCCTTTTAGTAACAAACACTAGATATTGTCAAAGAGGGCCCTCTTTCTGGAGTGCCTTTTTTCTGGAGTGCCTTTCGGGCACTTACTGACCTTAAATTGTTAAACGCTTAAAATTATTTGGTTGTCAAAATCGTTACACTCTTTTGTCTTTAGATGTTGCGACAGTTGACAGCTGTTGACATGAAGTTGAACGCTAGCTTGAGCTCTGGTTCTTGGATGTGTGAGCTGTAGGAAATCTATAGAGAGGTTTAAATTTCATGCGCGAGGTGTGTACTTGTACTTGGAATGTGGAATGTGTCCATGGGTAAATCTAACAAAAAAATTCCACGTTTTGTGTACGTGTACACGAATCGCGTTGGCATCTAAATATCCTATATAGTATGGGACAGTGTGTCATGTGTTGGCTTTTTTGCTACAATTGGAATTTTGGGTCTCAAAATGTAGATAATGGTCCCAGGAATCCAAATCAAATTGTTACCATTTTTTTATCCCTTCCGTTTGGCGGCCATCTTGGATTTCAAAATGGCCACCATTTTCAACATATTTTGCTCTATATCTGGACTTCTGAGCAACATAGACCATTCAAATTGGTGGCAATACCCATGTTTTTGATGTCAAGGAACACATATATCACATTTAGAAAGTCGGAGATTGTTTCCTTCAGGCGGACATCTTGAATTTCAAAATGGCTGCCATTTTCAACATATTTTGCTCTATATCTTGACTTTTGTGCAACATAGAGGGCTCAAGTTGGGCGCAATACCCATGTTTGTGATGTGAAGGGACACAAATATTACATCCGAAAAGTCACAGATTGTTTCCTTCCGGCGGCCATCTTGAATTTCAAAATGGCCACCATTTTAAACATATGTACTTCACGCAATATCTGGACTTCTGAGCTACATAGAAAGCTCCAGTTGGTGGCAATACCCATGTTTGTGATGTCAAGGAACACACATATTACATTCAGAAAGTCGTAGATTGTTTCCTTCAGGTGGCTATCTTGAATTTCAAAATGGTCGCCATTTTTAATATATATTACGCCCAAAGTCTGGACATCTGAGCAACATAAAAGGCTCCATTTGGTGGCAATACTCGTGTTTGTGGTGTTATTGATATTGATGTTGTGGCAAAGTGTCACCATGAAAGACAAAGGGACCAACCCCAACAGAAAAGGGTGCTGGAGACCTGGCGAACCCCAGCTATTATTTAGCTAATTGACAAGCTGAATTGTTTACAACGTAGCACCAGGGTTAAAGCCCCTGATTCTTGAGTCGACATTGGTCTCTACCAATACGGATGATGGATTGTCTGTTGAATGATCCTAAAGCCTACTGGAAGGTCCAACCCTGATACTGACAAAAGATGCATGGACAACTTTGTTAAACGTAATGCTACTTTCATCATCAGCACATACAACGTCCAGACACTATCAACAACAGCAAAGAAAGAGGAACTTGTACATGAAGCAAAACTGTATGATATTGATGTCCTCTCCATACAAAGAACACCGCATTGTGCTCAGCGAACATCTACTACAGGAGAAGATCCATAGCTATGCACTTATTACAGCCTCCGCCTGGAAGAATAAGACAAATGCAGCTAAAGGAGGTATGGGGTTTCTTTTGTCACCAAAGGCTCTCAAGTCACGTGCCAGCCTTGTCAACTGTAATGAGTGCATCCTGAAGCTTATCCTGATGGGTAATCCTGAAACAACGGTCATTTGCTGCTACCATCAAGATGAAGCTGTCTCTTGCTTTTACCAATGACTGTCCACCGCCACCGGTGCAGTTCCAGTCCATAATCTTCTGTTCATCCCTGGAGATTGCGGTGCTAGACTTGGGCCTGGAGACGTGCTGTTAGCGTACAGTGGCGGGTCCAGCGGAGGTGGGGTGTGCGTGAGGGAATTCGTGAAACGTGTTAGCCTTGTTGCCACTGGCGCGGGATTCCAAAATCAAGCAAGTAGACTGTGGACATACCGTCGCCCAAATGGAGAACTTGTCCAGCTGGATTACATTATGGTCAGAGAGGGGTGGATTAACAGCATGAAGAACTCAAGAGCCTACAACACTTTTGAAGCAGTTAAGTCTGATCATTGTCTCTTGCAGGAGCAGGATAGTACCAAAAGAGGTAACCCCTCAGAGGGATCCCATGAAAAAAATTGACTGGGGGAAGGGTAGTGGGACTTTACAAAAGCTCTGCGTAGTAGTATTACTGTAGCAGTACATAACGGGTTAACACTCTTGTTGATGAGCTCGAAGATTATAATCCCATCAAAGTAACTGAAGCGCAAATTCAGCAACAAAGAAATTGCACTGGAGAGCAACCTAGAAGAAAGAAAGAAGAACACTACTGCCTTTGCCTCAAATGAAAAAGTCGTCAAAGCCAGAGAAAAAATGAAGTATCGACCAAGAAGCACTGCACTAAATCCACCAGGAGCTCCAAGCAGAACATTGATGCCACTAAGCTGCACTTGATGATGCTTACACCGTGGTTGCTTGAGGAACATGTTAAGTCCACGGCTGAAGAACTTGACACCCTAAATCTCAAACACAGATTGCTGCGCCTGGGAGGCCTGAGGGAGCGAATGATACGACAAATGTACCCCACTATAAGAAATCAAGGTGAAACAACTGAAGAGTGCCTCGACACTTGGTTTCAGTACTTTAGGTTCTACTCTGACAGCCAATCAGAATAAACAGATTAGCCTTGAGAAACCTTTCTTCAATCACAAACTAGCAGACACCCTTCCGATCAAGACTGGACCTTTCAGTATAGAGGAGCTTCTGATCGCCATGAGAGAAAAATGAAACAACCTCCACCAAGACGACTGTTCCGACAACATTCATGCAGTCATCTGGAAGAATGCACTATTTCATTATCAACTGTTGAATTTTGAAGCACCCAAGGGGAAACAAACCAGCTGTCTATTAAACTCATCTCACTCCTCTACTGGTCCAAAGAAAGGTGACCTCCTACAACCCCCAAAAATACCGAGAATCACACTTGTCACCACTGGCCTCTAAGATACACATCTCAATGATGCTCAACAGAATCGTTTCTCACATATATCCCCCCCTGCGGGTTCGGGGTTTAGATGGCCCATGTGTTCCCCTGCATGTCGTAAAAGGCACTAAGGGGGCCCCCTGCGGGTTCGGGGTTAAGAATTGGCCCGATGGGTTCCCTGCCTGTCGTAAAGCGACTAAAGGGGCAACTCGTCTGTTATTTGAACAGACGGGTTGTAATTTAAATTTAGGATTATATTATTAATGTGTAATGAAAAATTTTAGACTTGTGTAATTGTATTCTTAAGATGTCCTGTTGTATTACTCGTTTTAAGTACATGTAGCTTAAAATCAATTAAATTAAAAACAAACAAATTTATCAATTACATTTGTACATAGGTAACCACCTATTTATTTTTTTGTAAGAGCACATTAGCAATGTATTAGGGTTTTTACTGTATAATTGTTGATGTAATTTTGGAATCTAGCATTACTGGGCATAATGCCCAGTGTATTGGAGCCATTTAAATAAAATGTACATGTATGAAGACCAATCTATGTTGTCTTAAAGGGATCGCATGTTTGCATTTCTGATGTGATTGTCGATCATCTGTAAATTTTTACGTTGAAGTTTTTTGCTTGTACATGGATGAGTGATGACCTTGTTTTTATTGAGCATGTTTTCTAAGTGTATCTTTTTGCAATTAGTTGTTTATCTTGTTTTATACATTGATAGGTGATGCTCGGTTCATCACTGTATGATGTGTATCCTTTTGTAATTGTTTAATTGTAAATTGAATTGAATGAGTTTTAAATTGCGTTTGCTTTTTTATAATTTAATGGTAAATGACAAATGTATGCCACGATATAACACAATTGTGTCGCAGTTGTCGATAAACTTAATACTCACTCCTCACTCACTCACATAGATCCCATTCTCAGATGAAACCAGAATGGTTTCCCAAAGGCAGATCAACACTACCTCAGCTATTTGCCCTCAGAAGGATCAATAGAAGAGTTGAGACTTGTCCCAGAGAAAGCTTCAATTGTGTTTGTCGAACTTTCCACGGCTTTTGCAGTGTCAACAGATATAATGCTGCATATTCTTATCAATATGGGTGTCCCCGACGAGACTGTCCCCAAAGAATTGCCATCATGTATGATAACCCATTATATAGCTTTGTCAGACCATGGAGATACCCACAAGGAGTGTTCCTAACAACCTGATCCTGCCCAGGAGATACTTTATCTTGCTCCCTATCTCTTTGTATCGTGGCTGATTACATTCTCAGACAGTCTTGCCATCAGGAACGACAAGGGACCGCCCCATCCACCCAATTGTTTCTCGACGTCACCAAAGTTAGTATCTCACAGACCTTGCCTATGCAGATGATCTAGCTCTAACAGCCGATCTATATGTGGTGCACAAGATCTTAGGACGTCTGAGGAAGATAATCATCAACGCAACCTATCTGCCCTACAGCCGACGCGAGACAGTTCACCCACCTCAAAGAGGTCAGGGACTTCAAGTCCTGGGGTCCTCTGTTGCCCCGACATCCACAGCAAGACTTCTGTCACGCAATGACCAATTGTAATGCCTTCAATAACTACACCACCTATGGCTCTTAATCTCCAATTAATTAACCAAGCTGAAGTTCTTTAGAGGCCTGTGTAGAGAGTAATCCTGTTATATGATCTGAGACCTGGACAAAGAAGAAAGAGCTACAAGATAGACGGAATGCCCCATACCAAAAAAAACGCAGTCTTCTGTTGGCGAGTAAATACCTATCCTGGCATGAGCAACAAGACCAAAGCACAGAAATAATGGAGATATCCCTCCAATCTCATCTTTTTCGCCCAACGCCTCTCACGATTGTGCCGGTCACTGGGTTATTGTGGGCGTTGATCAAGTAGTCTCGGACAACACAAATTACCATTCCCAACAGGGGCGTCGCCCTTTAACTACATTAATTTGATTGCTCGCGACATTCAGCCATCCTCTGACATCCTCCCCACTCAATGAAAGCAGGGACATGGGCGCTCCATTGTGAACAACATCTCGGCTGCGGCCGGCCGCTAGATGATGTTGTGGCTAAAAGGTTGGTTTTCCATACTTGAAATTACACTGGAACGTAGGCACAGCAATAAGTGGTTCTGGTGCCATAGGAATGGTATATTCTGATTTGGAAGGAAGCATTTGAGCTATCTTGCTCATAAGGCCATATATCAGGCGAAGTATATGTAAAAATAGTGTCCATTTTGAAATTAAAGATGGCTGTCAGAAGGCAAACATAACCTGCGACTCTCTGGATGAAAATATATTTTCCTAAACAGTCACAACATGGATGTTACCCCAAAGTGGAGCTTCCATGTTGCCAGAATATTGGCGAGTAACATTAAAAATGGCAGCCATTGTGAAATTCAAGATGGCCGCCAGAAGGAAAAAATTGGGCGATTCTAGATGTAAGATATGTGCTCCTTGACATCACAAAACATGGTATTTCACTTTGTCATCCTTCCAAGATGGCCGGCCGAAGGAAAAAATCTGTGAATTTTTTGGATCTGTAATATTTGCGTTTAATGAACATCACAAACATGGGGTTCGCCACCAGCTTGAGCTTCTCTATGTCGATCAGAAGTCCAGATTAGAGAAAATATGTTGAAAATGGCGGCCATATAAAGTCAGATGGCCGACTGAAAGGAAAACAATCTGTGGATTTTTTTTGATGTAATATTGCATTCACGACATCACAAACATGAGTTTTGCCACCAGCTTGAAGCTTCTATGTTGATCAGAAGTCAGCTTAGAGTAAAAATATGTTGAAAAATGGCGCCATTTTGGAATTCCAGATGACCTCCTGAGGGAAACTATCTGCGACTTCTGGATGTGATGTGTGCTCCTTGCCATCACAAACATGGTATTGCCACCAATTTAAGCCTTCTATGTTGTTCAGAAGTCGAGATATAGAGCAAAATGTGTTGAAAATGGCACCATTTTGACAAACCAAGATGGCCGCCAAACGTAAGGTATAAAAAAATGGTACAATTGTATTTGGTTCCTAGGACCATTATCTAAATTTTAAGACGGCCAAATTCCAATTGTAGCAAAAAGCCAACAATCCAAGCCATCAACACTCCGCCCCTACTATTCCACGCTGTCAAGCGCAACGCGCAACATCGCGTCGCGCGGTATATTTTTACTGAGTAATGAAAGCGGACGCCGTTACTTTAAGTTTCACTTTTGCGCCGAACTCATCTTGGAAAGCGCAAAATAGGCCTAATGATGAATAATCTTGAAAAATTAAAAAAAGCGTAATTTTAGACCTGATGAAGTTTCTTTTTCTTCTGAAGTTTCTGGAGTCCCCAGGCAAATTTTTGGATTCGATAGTGCACACAGATGCATTCCTCACTTGCATAACATAGGCCAACTCAATTTTAAGTTCAAAAGATAAAGTTATTTGAGAAGAGATATGGCGGTCCCCGGGTAAGTAAAATTTCCCACGCTGTAAGTCTTGGTCCACAGTACTGCTAAAGATATTAATCTAAATGGGTCGTGTCCGATAGATTAACTTATCATTCGAATGTGTGTTAAATGAACTAAATCCAAATCCCTAAGAGTTACAATATGCTCATGCATCCACCAAGGACACAGTTCAGAGGGTTGCACTTGTACATACATTGACATGATTTGACCTTTGTAATCTGGGTATCATATATCATACCCCAAACAATGGGTGTATTTTCTAAATACACTAGTGGAATGGAGGGACTGAACTGTGCAAAGTGAATTGAGATTTTTACTAGCTCAATCGTGAATATCTCCCGAACTAGGGGTTCTATGGAGGTTATTGCATCAGAGGGTCCTTTACTATGTTTGTTTTGATCTGATCGTAATTGGTCTGAACCTATAGAACCTAGCAATAAAATTGAACGTTTTTTGTCGGTACTTCGGTGTTCGCATATACGGAAAAGTGAACAAGCAATCGCTACGGGCCGCTTCATTTTTTTCCCACGATGCCTTTCGATATTTTTCCATCTTGAGCATTTTTAAACACTGGTTTCAAGGTTACTCCAACCTTTCTTCAATTTGAAACAGGCTTACGTACTTACCGGACGCGTACGTCACTTGAAACACAAGGGAGCCTTCCTTTGAGGAGTGAGGCTATAGTTAAAACGGTTTAAGTTCGAGAAGACCACGCGTACTGTTTTTTAATCATATAATCCACTGAATATTTTTATTTCCGGTCGTTTGGCGCACCAAAAGAGATTAGCTATATTAATGCATGGCGCTATATCCATGTACTTTCTTTTGATTAAAGGGCTGACACAGCTAATTTTTAGTTACATATGTTAATAATATGTGACAACTTCACCAAACTTGATGATTTTACAATAAACTAATTAGCTAATTAGAAGAAAAAATGAACTCGGGAATGCTGGGCACTCTGTTAGCCAATAATGCCACACGGCTTATTGCGTTTCGGCCATCTCACGGCCATTGCTACGTCATGTCTATAGTTTTTTGTTTTGACAATCGTCATGGACAAAGTCATTTACTTTTGAGTATCAAACATGTCTAAATGTTTTGTATGCCTTTGAATCGGACGCACATCTGCAGTGATTATATACAATAAAGAAATAACGAATTCACAGATAAACTCAATCCAAATAACGAGTACGCCTCCTTCATTCAAAATATTTTCACAGTATCCTCAATGAAGAGTAGATCCCCCTGGCCCAGATAGCAAAATAGTTTCATTCTATAGGTACTCATTGAACGGTCACACTTGATTTTACTGCGGGGAATTGCGAGTGATTGTATAGACCAGTTAACACCTACGTCACTTCTTTTGTTTAGATTCGGAAATTACCAAGACCATCCGCTTGACTGAGCTTAACGAGGATTTGCTGCAAGCAGGTGTTCTTTTGTGTTCAGCTAGGAGCGAAGAAAGCCGATGGTGTAGGCCTCAAGAATGGTCTACCACAAGGTGAGGTGCTTGCAACCCCCCCGGTTCTCCTGTTCAACATCTATACCAACGACAACCTGGGACGTGCAGGAAACCTGTCATTTTATTTATGCAGACTAGCTTGGAATTAGCGCCAGATGCCGACTTTCACAGTTGCTGAGAGGACTCTCCAAAGCTTTGGTTGAACTCTCCCTTATTATGAGGAAAACCCACCTACGTGCAATTCCATCTAAGACCACAGATTTGGCCTTTACATCTACGCAACCGTGAAGTAAAACGTCAGCTTAAAGTTACCTGGTCTGGACACCCCTGGGGCGCTGTGATAACCCGTTCCACCTCTGGAGTTACCTTGGACCCGCACTCCTCTTTTATAAGACCACATCGAGAAGACCAGAGTAAAGTATGTCCACGCAATTAACATCTTGAACAAACTCACTGGTACAAGCTCGCCCACATACCCCTAAGATCGACGGCGCTTGCCCTGTGCTCCTCATGGTGCAGAGTATGCCTGCCTGTATGGGAAGATCAACCCATTCCAAGAAGCTTGATTCAGCGTTAATGCTGCTGCCGGCTTATCACAGGATGCCTCCGTCCACACCAACGGAAAATTTATACATCCTACAGAATTGCTCCACCAGACACCGTCGTAGAGTACCGAGCATGCAAAAGCGTAAGCTGCCAAATATCTAATGTGGGAAGCACCCTATGTCTGGACCGAGGTACCTGCTGCCACCCGCCTTAACTCCAGAGAGAGGTTTTCTTAAGCAAAGTCCAACCTCTTGAAACAGTCTCTAAGGAGTCAGAGATTCGCCTTGTGGAAAGAAGACTTGCAATCAACCAGGTAACATCTATTGGTATTGAACCTGAAGAGCATCACCCACATGGAGCTGACTCCTCATGGGCGAATGGCGATGCCTCAACAAATTAAGAACCAGAATCGGCCGATCTAAGTTTCCTTGCAGAAGTGGGGCTACCTTGAAGCAATCAAGACACTAGCCGTGGTTGTGGAACAGCACCCACAGACAATGGAACATCTCTTTGTCTGCCCATTGATGGAGCAACAATGCACAAACAAGGACCTTGCGCCCATCATGAAGCCGCCAACGTTGCACCCATCTTCTGGCTGTAGCATATTTGAGAACCACAGAGTCCACTCAGTCCTACAGTGTGACCTATATAAAAATTGGCCACATAACGTTATTCTTGCTTAATTTTTTGTACAAACCCTCCCAAACAAATTATCAAAACGTAAAGTAACATTTTTAAAAAAAGGAAACCAACATGGCAAAGACATGCTAATTGCATAAAGCTCTTTGCCATTTTTGTCCTAATATGTTATTATTCAAAATATAACTCTTGTTTCATTGAACTGTTCCATTTGTACAACATTAACTCCTTGTTTCATTAAACTGTTATGGTTATGCTTGCAAAATGTGTTTAATTATACATTCAAGTGTAGTGAGATTATATTTTTTTTTCAAAGGGCTGCCGTTTTTACGCCAAATTTTAAATCCCGCCAAAATCGAATGATGGGACCCAGGTGTCTTGGTGTTTTTCAGTTTTCTTCAGGCAGTTCTGCACAACCCTCTGTAGTGAAAGGTCCACTGGATGAAGGAGTGTCTTCTATCTTGATATTGAAGAAAAGTTCATCAAGGTTGGTGTGTCATTCTGAACCGTTTTGCCAAGTAGAGGGCTAAGTGTTGAAACTCTATGTTAATGCACTCCTCAGATGATTCACCTTTGATTCTTTTAGGTTGGTTAGCCTTCTTGTCAGTCATCTACCTCAAGGCCTCCCAGGCAGCAGCATGGTTGTTTCAAGATGTAGGGTGTCAAGCGCTTCTGCCCTGGACTTAAGGGGGGGTATGGGGTCTGCATTTGGTAAATAATTGTTCCATTTACGAAAATGAGATAATGCAATGTCTTAATTGTGTAGATTGTAATCTACAAAATGCTTTTTATTCGATCGCAATCGGACATTCGGTTCCCGAGATATGGCTGATCAAAGTGAAGGAGTGTACGCGAAATTTGCCAAAAACGCAGTCTCCTATACTTTACCATGTGAAAAATTTAAATGGGTTATATTTAAGATATTTTAAAAGATATTATTTACACGCCATTTAACACATTTATTTGGCAAAGTCGAAGTAAATAAATACTTATATTATTTTGTCCATAATTTAAAGTAATTAAATGTACTGGGTAAGTGATTTTTTATGTATTTTATTGTTTTCTCACCCTGCGATATTTAAGAAAATTATTTTAAAAATTAATTACAGGACAATGGATGCACCGATTTCGATGATTCTTTCATCAATAATTATTATGATAATTTAGTATAAATTGAAATTTTACAAACAAAATCCATATTTCACATCAAAAGCGCCCTCAATTTTGTCTAAATGTTTCGAGGTCTATAACTCGTTTCGTTAAAATACGCAAACAACCAAAACGAAAACGAAAGTAACTAGAGAACGCTTCATGATATGCACATGAAATTTGGCACACATATTGAGCACATATAGGGCTAGTGAACCATGAAGGCCGATTATCAAAATTGTGTTCCAAATTCAAATTACGCCATGAAATTATGTGATTGGTCGATTGCCGGTTGCCATGGCAACGGTATCAAAAATCCGGCTTCATGGTTCACTGCGTATTAACCCCGTGCACATGCCACCCAAGTTTCGTCCTAGTAGCTTGTTTAGTTATTTAGTTACGTTCGTTTTAGTGTTTAGCCAATCAGAGGCCTTACGTGGTTACCGTGGCAACCAGAGCAAAAATTGACATGAATTTTAAAACTTTGTGACATGGGCTACAATATGATGTATAACATGTACAGGGTGTCTCAGAAAGAATTACACCCTAACTATAGGCGACCATAACTTCAAAAGTAAGTATCACATTTGAGAAATTTAAACTTTTTAACATTTTAATGTAAACATCACTCGATTCGGTTCAGTAGTTTTGAAGAAATAAGCGATTATGTAACACATGTCAATGGACACTTCCTTCCAAGTTTACTCACAATAATGCAGATTTGATGTTAACTACCACTGATTACTTGTATTATCTGTTCAAGCTGTCTTCTTTTCATTCCCAAAGAACCGATCTTGTTTAATATGAGTTTAATGCCATTTTGTTCGTTTTATTATAGTAATAAACAATTACTGTGACAATTATAACAAAAATCCAACAAGAAAAACAAACATGGTAAATAACAAGAATGATCATATTTATTAGAAAACAACACCAATAAAATCTGTAGAAAATGTGAAATATGTTAGGTGAACTAGGGGTGGCACTGCATAGAATGAATTGAGAAGTTTAATCAATACTTTAACAGGTGGATAAACTGAACAATACGATTATTAACAATAGTTTTATTCAAATTAGACAATCTTATTCCAATAAGATGGTGGATTCCACATTTAAAATAATAAAGGCATGATTTGAGTGCAAATTCAAAATTCCCGCGTTTTAATCTACACTCGTGTTATATGAAGTACTGGCACGAGACAAGATGGTTGGTCAACATTTGTCGTCCATACAAAGGGCGTTTGTGGTTTTCAGATATGTCGAAACTGATCATAACATTACTCTGGTCAGGCAGGAATTTAGATTAAGATTCCACAGAAATCCTCCTTGCAAGAAGACAATCTTGAACAATGTTAAGAAGTACCGTGAAAACGGGTACAAGTAAAAATTTGAACAAGAGTCGCTGTGGAAGGCGGAGAACCGCCCGAACGTTACAGAACATTGCAGTACTACCATCAGACGAAGTCTTCGTCTAAATCCAAGACAAAGTTGCAGACGTAACAATGTGCCACAAATACTTTGCATTTGTTGACATGCTGGATATACAAATCTTGAATGCATTTTATCAAAACGGAAAATCTACACATCTGAATCAATTCTTAGCAAACAGAAAAAGGTGACCATTTGGTGGTTGAAACCGTTCTTAGATTTTTATAAAGCACAACCTAGTTGAATATCAAACTTTGTTTTCAATATTAATTTCAAAGCATAAATTTTATAGAAAGCTGCCTGATGATATGCAATTTAAATTAAATGAAAAAGGAATTTGCTTGGATTGGCGACAGCCATGGTATTAACATAAATTTGTCACTGACATTTCTTCAATTTTCTTCAATTTTTTAAGTGAAAAAGAAAAGATGTGAATTTCTTTTGTAATGTATGTGCAATATTATGTTGAACCTGGTGCAAAATATCATTATCTTATTTTGTTTTAAAGAAATAAAATGAAAAAGAAAATGAAAGAAGTATTTATTATTCCTCGCCTGTTCTGTCTGAATCACTTTATTACAAAACTTGGAAGGAAGTGTCCATTGACATGTGTTATATAATCGCTTATTTCTTCAAAACTGCTGAACCGAATCGAGTGCTGTTTACATTAAAATATTGAAAAATAGTTGTGGTTCAAGATTCTTTTTAAATTTATCAAATGTGATACTTACTTTTGAAGTTATGGTCGCCTATAGTTAGGGTCTAATTCTTTCTGAGACACCCTGTATATACCACTACTTAGGAAAATTAAGAAAAATCACTTCAAAGTTCACTGCTTCAGACCCATACCCTTTCCTCAAGTACCATGGTGAAAGCATCATCGAGTGCAGCCTTAGCAACAGCACGTTTGTGGTTGAACTTCTAATGGATTTAGTATGGTGTTTCTTTAGTTCTTCTCTAGCTTTGTTGACTTTGTCATTTGAGGCAAAGGCAGTAGTCGTCTTCTTTCTCCTCTTTAGCATCTCCATGTCATTATTTATGTTATTTTCTGTTGGCTGTTGTGAGGATATCATATACTGTGTTGGCGTTTTTTGTCTTCTAGTTTGTCAACAAGAGTGTTGAACTTGGTATGTGCTGCTACAGTATACTGCTCAACAAGCTTGTTATTCCCACTAGACTTTCCTAAATCGCTTGTTTTCATGGGATCTCTGGGAGGAAAACTTATCTGGCCCCTACAAGAGACAATTATATGATCAGAACTTAACAACTTCAAAAGTTTTGTAGGCTCTGTTAATACCCTTTCTTCTGACCAGAAGTAGTCCAGCTGGACAAGTTTTTCCATTTGGAACTTGTTGTTAAGATGGGTCTAAGGTTAAATTGTTCCACATGAAGTTCTTCATGTACATAACCATTTCTGTTGGTCACATTGTTGCAAATGAACAGCGTGTCTTCCAGGGCCCATGCTTAGCTTGTAATCTCCAAGGATGTACAATTATGGACTGGAACTGTGGTGGCGTGGATAATTCCCGGTAAACATGAGAGACCATGGGGGATGGGGGGCCTTCCACTACGGGGAATTACGCAGAATGTGCCTCGGGATAGACCCTTTTTTCAAACTGGCTTGTACCCAATGACCCTTTTTTGTGCTGATGTCCTACCTATTACCCTGGCTATTACCCAATGAACTCTTTTATAAATTGTTCAGATACTCAATGACCCCATTTTCTTCTTTCCTGCTATCCACTTTTTTTCACAAATTTGCAAGTATGCGTTCACATTTTGAACAAATTTATAATTTCATGGCAGCAATATTAAATACATAATTTCGTGGACACTTTGAACTCTGTAGAGAGCATTTTTGTACCACATACCCTCAGTTCACCTCTAAAGGTTTCATAGCTGGATGACTCCCCTTTTTTTAAATTGAGGGCTTGTGTACCGCATGATGTAATTTGGTACATTTTATCTGGATGGACCCCTACTTTTCACCTGGCTGAGGCACATATACCCATCACTTCAGATACGAGTGCCCCCCCCCCGCACTAGCTAATTTTTTGTTATGTTAAGTTACACTTATGTGTTTGAATTAATGCTATCTAATAATAATTTGCTAAATAAAGATCTCCCCATCGGGATTGTAGTCTGACAAATCATTTAGAATGCAAATTAATTTTGGCGGGAAAACTGCGGCCATCTTAAATAATGATCATCATTTTCCACTTTTAATTTATTAATTGCAAGTGTTACACATTTTGCAGGCATGAATTTTCCGAACTGCATTTATGATCTACACACATGGCCTAGATTAAAACTCTACAGATACAATTGCAGTGTGCCAACAGTCAGGCGCACTATTTCATATACCGACATACCCTAACCGGTTACAAACATTGCTGTTAGCTGGTCTATAAAATGGTGAGTGCCGGTGTGGCAGGAGAATATGGTCCGCCGGTCTCACAGTCCGGGAACAATGGCGAACAATAGGGCAATCGATCAGGTGACTCTGACTCTTCACGTAACATAGTTTCACGCTTTTTATCCTTGTCGTCTAGGTAGCCGCCCGGACTGTGAATCCCGTCGGACCATATCTCCTTCACACCGGTCACGTGTGTGACAGTAATTAGCACATCATAACTTTTGAAGAAAAAGAATCAAAACCATTTTTTGTATAACGGAAGGTACATTAAATTGGGCTTTTGACATGAAATATGATCATTACTGAGACAGTTGTTGCTTGTAATAACTTCTTTGTATTTTTGGTCACGTGTGGTGACATACCCAATCAATTTATCAATTCTTGTTTCATTACTTGTCTATTTCTATAATTTGTACTTTTTCAATATAATTTTAAAATGTTTTGCTAAGAATTATAAATCTTGATTTTAAGTTTTTTAGCGCAAAACGTGATTTTTTGACCCCAAAAACACTGCCACCAAGTTTGTGACCACAACCATCAGTTTTTTTTATTATTTATTACTATCTTTTGTTATAGAAGAGTTGCGTTTTTGTTGTACTGAGGGTAGGGGTTGGTTCGACAATTTTTGCAGTCCAAACCGCTTCCACTATACCTCTTTAGCGAAATAATACTTGGTTCAATTAAGAAATAGAATGGGGACTTACTCATGAAGTCATATCCAGATGAACTTCTATTTAATATATTATGACGTGATTAACCTACCATTTATCCGGTTAACAACACAATAGTTATGACATGTGTTAAAAGGTTAACACTTAAGGGGGGGGTATGGGTCTGAATATGATAACACATTGGTCTAATCCATAAAATGAGAGAATTGTAATCTACAAAATGCTTTTTTATTCGATCGCAATTGGACAGTCGTTTCCGAGATATAGCTGATCTAAGTGAAGTAGTGTACGCAAAATTGCCAAAAATGCATCATCCCTATATTTTTCATGTGACAAATTTTCAAGGGTTAGATTTAAATTATTTAAACGATATTATTTATGACTTATTAACACATGTTTATTTTAACTAACGTTGAAGTAAATAATACTCATATTATCCTTTCCATAATTTAAAGTAATTAAAATGTCCCGGGTACGTGATTTTTATGTATTTATTGTTTTCCCTCTAACCTGCGAATATCAGAAAAGTGATTTTAAAAATTAATAACGATGACCATGGAATGCACCTATTTCGCTTAATCTTTCATTATAATTATGATAATTCAGTATAAAATGAAATTAAAAAAAAATCATTCCATATTTCACATCAAAGCGCCCTCAGTTTTTGTCTAAATGTTTCGAGGCCTATAACTCGGTTCGTTCTAAAAGACCAAACTCCAAAACGAGAACGAACGTAACTACAGAACGCGACAACTGCTATGAACATGAACTTTGGCACACCTACTTAAGCAAATACTACATGCCGAGTGAACCATGAAGGCCGATTTTAATTGTTGTTCCAAATTCCAATTACGGCCCTGAAATATAGCATTGGGTCGATTGCCGGTCCATGCAACGTATTAAAAAATTCGGCTTCATGGTTTACTGCGTATTTACCTCCTGCATTTGTCACCCAAGTTTCGTCCCAGTAGCATGTTTGGTTTATTTAGTTCCATTGTTCTAAGTGTTTAGCCAATCAGAGGCCTTACGTGATTTCCATGGCAACCAGAGCAAAAATTGTCCTGGATTTTAAAACTTTTGTGACTATGGCTACAATAGAATTATAACATGTTAACACTATTTAGGAAAATTAAAGACAAAAATCATTTCAAAAGTAAAAATTAAAAAACTTAAAAAAACCCAAATACCCCCCCCCCTTAAGTGACCCGGGGGGTCCATAGTACCCAACATTGTATTTTTTTTATTTTTTTTATTTTTTTTATTTTTTTTATTTTTTTTCAAGGAGTTTTTTAGCTAATTGGCTGATTTATGAATAACGCTTTCCTCCGATACAAAAAAAAATTAAATCCTAATTCCGCCCACGGCTTTCATTAGAAAATTAGGTTGGGATCCCGAGAACCCCCCCCCCCCCCTTGGGCACTGACGAAGTGAAAAAAATCAAGATTTTTACTAATTTAAAAAATTAAGTAATTAAATTTTGGGGATTTATTTTACTTAGATATATAACCTTAGGAGGCAATTCACTAATTAATAATACTTAAATAAAATAACCTTTCAAAAATTGTCAAAAATATAAAAAATTCAAAATTTTTTAGTTTTTGTCTGACGTGCTCATTAACTGTTTAAGTCTATGGAAAACCAAAGTGAATTTGAAGTTACAAGATGGTAATAAATTTGGCTATATTTTGTCAATAAATATTTTAATTGGTTATTCTCGAGTAATATAATGAATTATTTGTGGTTCCAAAAACCCATATTGGAGTTGCTGAGGATGGAACTGTGCGAACCAATCTTCGGAGAGAGACCATTTCAATTGGCCATAGGTCATAGGTCAAAGTTCCGATTTTCATTGTTTATTGTTGGTATTGTCTTACGTGACCCCCATTTACTTGTGTGTAGTGTGCCTCATGATCAAACTCACATGGTTAAGTGGTTATCTGGGTTGCGGCCTAGGAACCCCCCTACCCCCTGGGGCACTACGGAAGTTTTTTTAGCGTGGCACTTAAGTGTTTAACCTTTATGTATACTGTGTGAGGTGCTTACTGTCAACACTGTCAATTAGCAGCGAAATGACTGATATATTTTGAAATATATGCTCTACTCCTATATTCAACTACCACCCAAAAAATGTTTGTATGATTCAAATAAAAATATTCTTGAATGAAATAGGCAATATAATTATACATATTCCGATATGATCACAAATATTCGTAGCAGGCAAGCAGATCCGAAATATGAATAAAGCACTAATTGTCAATTCAATAAAATTAACCGTTACAAAATATGTTTCTTAGAGTGGACACAAAATGGGCCCCAATTTGAAAAAAACAAAAATCAGCAATTATTTGACATAGGTTTTGAGACAATAGCGTCTCAAATTTTAAAGGAGAACTTTACTAAAGAATAACTTATACAATACGCTATAAAATAATTATTGAACACATAAAAAATCATTTTGCCTGACCATGCGCTATTTGAAATTCGTCGCCAGTGTAGTGGGTTAATGTATTTTTGATAGCCGTGAAGCTTGTCCCCCGTTACCGTGCAGCCCCCCCAGGATCCTCCGACCTGACCAGGTTGTCTTCTATATGGTCGATGGTACACCAGAAAAATGATGTACCTTTTAAAAAGAGGTATGGAGTGCATAGCCCCGATGGACGTCATTTTGATGGACGTCATCAATTTTGGAGAAAAAAATAGTACATTTTCAAATTATTATTTTCTTGCATATTCGGATAGCCAGAATAATATATTTGTTTATTTATAAAAAAAGAAAAATTAAAAAAAATACTTCTTTTATTTTTATAAATCATTTTAAAAAATATTTTCCCCTGACTTTGTAACAAACAAAAACTTAACGTCGAACGGCGATTTTCTGCAATTTCTGAAGTTTTACTTGTTTTTTTTGGCATGAAAAAAGTAGCTATTTTCTCTGACAAACATACTATGCAACCATTTTAACCAGTCTTTTTAACTTTTATTTTTAAATGCATTAGGAGGTACTGAAAATTTTCGAAAAAAATTCCATTTTTTTTTTGCGCTAAAAAGAGGTAGGAATGGCTGATTTCGCATGCGGTTTTTCAGTCACGAAATGATGACAATCGACTAGTTCTTACAGAAAACAGAGACTTTTAGAGGCCAATATGTGCATAATTATTATAAACGTACCAAAAATATCTTTGGTGGCAACCACCCCCTCTACCTTCGACTTTTAACGGCATACCCTAACCCGGTGAGCTGCTAAGTTTTGCATGTGTTTTCGCTATAATAACCAGAAAAGACGAGGGAATGATTATACCCTAGAGCTTTTATAAACAAAGCTTTCTGGCATTTCAGCGCATTAATGTTCACTAGGGGTGGTAATCCCCCCTACCCCCGTCAGAAAGACGAGGCGTTAACTTTTATCTAAACCAACATATCCATTGGGGTTGTTCAATTCCTATAAACCTTCTAACAAGTACCCAATGTTGGTCACTTGAAATCATTGCTATATGGGTTTTTCTATTCTATCATAAAGGTACCATCATATAAGTCCTACGTCACAACGACATCACAATCCCAAGAAACCACAAATTTCCCCGATATTCATGAAGATAGACCAAGTTTCAAATTGAGCCAAAATGTACAAACAGAGGTTTTTTTTGACTGACGGTGTTTTGCTTTATATGAAAGAAATGGGCTATTCTGATATACATGGTAAGGTTTCATGCTTTATCGTTAAGATTTTTTTTTTCGTAAGAAAAAAGTTGGAGTAAATTTTGATATTTTCCCCAGTCTGTATTTAGACAATAGACAGGTAGAACGGTTGTATATCTGGGGCAACAAGATCCTCTCTAGAAAAATCTACTAAGCAATCAAATACAGAAATTCACGAGCCTTGTGGTTAAAATCAACTTTGCATCATTTTTCGAGATGAGGATCTCACACTATTTTTTAGACAGCAATCTCCAATCATTTATTGTTTCAACATTGATATCCTAGGGAAGAGACTTGGAAACAGCATAAATTAACAGAATAATGCTAATAATTAATTTCGCGACGAATCCACTGAAGTGCTCATGCGTCGCTAAACTGCTTCAACCTGAGTTGACGCCGCTTCACACAACAAGTAGTCCGAACAACCAGGGAAGATTTAAGGAAAGACGTCCGAGTTTTTAGAATCCCCGGAGAAAACCAGCGATGACATGTAGGCTCAGCAACCAAATTCTGTTTTCTTAAGAACTTTGGAGTTATTTGGTGCCAACGAGATTGCAATTTTCACAAAACATCACCATGTTCAGAATAACGATAGATGGATCTTTTGGTTCCTTTCCCGTTTAAGATTTGATATACATATGAGTTTGCATCGCTCCAAGCGTGCTATTCTCACAATAGGAACTCATTCATTATGACTCATATGATTCATTCCGTAGATAGTTTATTAATTGGCAATGCTGACACATCCCTCTCTTGACTAGTGGTAAGATAGCTATGGCCATATTACTATTTGTCCGGGTTTCCAATCTAAACTAGACCTTCTTTTAAAATATTTAAAGTCCAAAAATATAGGTGGCATCATTGCTCTTTTAAGTTTGTAGGGAAATGTCACGTGCCGCCGTGCCTCGTGTTTAAATGGCTTTCCAAATTGGAACGAATTTTAAAAACATATTTGCTTGAAATTTTTATGTCCCGTATGTCAAAGAATTCTACTTCTACATTATAACACATGCCAAGATGGTTTTCAATTCTGATAATGCCTCGTAGACTTCCACTATGTATGGAGTGAGAAAAGCAAATACTGTAAAACTATCCGAACCAATTTGTTCTGATATAAAGAAACTAGCGAGTCCCCTTTTCAAGTTTCCCGCCTAGAAATGCACGGTAAAACTCGACCAACAATCGTAGATAAGACTAAGATATCATGATGTAATAAACATTTACAGTGGGATAAGTCCTCCGAGCTCTCGTTAAACTAGACTAATTCCTATTCGGTACTGAGTCAACATAATGGAATGTATCAAATTTCACATAGGCATGCATCAAATTGGCGACACACATGGATGAAATCATATAGATTTTACGTTTTGGATAAAAACATACACTAACTACAACAAATTACCATCATTCAATTTATCATTCTGGTAATCAGTGCAGCTTAGTCTGGATCTTCATATCCTATCTGTTTTCATCACTCTCATTGTTTGTCCTGAGTTTCAGAATATATAAAAGCATGATCCGGGGCAAGTTCATCCTCGGTCCCACAGAGGTTCAATTTGTCATCAATCAAAACCACGCATTGGCCATTTAGTCGCTTCGAAAAAGTCACCAATGTAAGCAATTTTTTTTCACAAACTCCCCCTGGCAATGTTGTACCACTATAGCATATCAACAGTTAATACAGGATCATGTTGTCACGTCAATGCACTTTCTTCCCATCATACTTATACTAAAGCAGAGGTCATTCATACACCTTAGACGTAATCTGCCATAGCGCAATAAACTCCTCCCTTCCATCAAACAACTAATCAGACACATCATAAGCATCTCCTTTCTTGCGCACTACATTGTGAAACCTGTGTACTTTGAAGCGTCATTTTTGGTTGTGAATGACCCATAAGGCCCAGAAGGGCAGTGCGGTGCTCAGGGTGTGAATTGCATTGGTAAGGGTGGAGAAAGGCAATGCAACCAGCCTTTTCCTATTTCCCGACACCTTGTAAGGCTGGTCTTACCAGCACATCATATCAGTGAACCATCAAGTGACAATATGAAAAAATGCTGACATTACTGACTCTAAACTTTTAATCTCTTTCTGTACTACGATCCTCACGACTGTGTCTTGATTGGATGGTCCATGTTGAATCTCTGATTACCGAGGATGACGTTGTCCTGGCACATCTTGACTATATTGTGGTAATTAGGGTCAACAATGACATTGAGATTGATATTGAATCGGATGAAGATCATCCCAAAGGGCAACCAATGCCGATAACGGTATTGAGAATGAATAGGTATTACTCCCTACGTAGCGAACCCCTACCATGTGGAAATTGGCCCTAGGTCTAAATATAAGAGAAATAACGCTAGCTCCTTTTTTTGCGGTGATAGTTAGATTTCTCTCTTGTGACTTTAGGGAAATAGATGGTAATTGCATGTTTCTTTTCTTTTTTTCCTTACATGTTTAAAACAAACATCTATTCTCACACAGTTTGGGTTAAAATGTGTTTAAATGTGATACATTATCTATGTAAATTTGAACCATTTTATTGTAATCTTTGGTGTGAGAGATCGTACTTTTAAGAAAAAACAATTGGGAATGCTTAACTGGAGGTTAACGTAAACAGAATAAACCGTGATCTTGTATACAGAAATGGTCCTTGGAGTCTGCATAGGACACTCTAATTCAAGAAACCTGGACAAATTGGGCACCAAGGGAGAACAATGCCAGTGCATTGATTGGTGGACCCCAGGTAAATAGAATGAAATAAAAATAAATAAAAATAAAATTGAGCGTTTTGTGTGTTTTTTTTCTGTCTTCCCTGTCCAAGTAGCAGTCATAATCCTGATGCATGTGCACAAGCATTTGATCACCAACTTGGGGAACACTTCAACTCATTTCCAAACATGCTAGACACTAGCAATGCTTTATTTTAACAGAGCATCAAACATATTGATTCCATGCATGGACGGCCATTAAAGTATCTGTCAAACCAATTCTTTCTAAATGTAGACGGGCGACATTGCTTATTTGTGAACTTGAGTGATCACTCCGAAAGAGTGAAATTTAACTCCGAAGTGGAGTGGGGAAAATCCTCTTCAAGAGTGGACCACTCAATTCAAAAGATTTCACTCTTTCAAAAAAAAAACATTAAGAGAAAGTCTAATCCACGGTTTGGGGATTCCCCTGTTTTGTCATACATTGCTAAACACAACAACAAGAACGCTTAAATGAACGCCCAAACGGCTTTCGCCCTAATTATGGCAATTTAACTGCTCTTAATGTAATGAAATAACCCGGACCCGGACATAACCACTTTTCATGGAGAGAGTGTGAAAGGTCATCAATATTCCTGATTAAAGGGGGGGGGGGGTGAGTGGTTGGGTGCAAAACTATTGATATTCTTTAGGTGTAATAACATGAAAATAAGATCAGAATAACCATTTTCCTTTCATATAACTAGCAAAAAACATGGCAGCAAACAAACAACGCGTTTGTCATATTTTTAGGCTAAATTGAAACTCGACTAGGATTTGTGAATAAGGGCTAAAACAAATTTGGTAATGTCTTAGGGTTATGGACGTCAAACGGTGTATGATCTAAGTTATTTTTGATACAATAAAAAGAAAGATCCATAGCTATACCATTGGTACTAATTTACTAACCATGGGTAATATTTTGTTTGGCAGTATACTTCCCGATGGTTGAACATATTACATAAATTACACCTTAGACGGTGATTAACCTTCGGCTTACCGGGGGGCGGTGTTTACCACAGTAAACTTTCCTCGCCTATGCGCTTAAAATGCCACATGGTGTAATTATTTCATAAAAGCTTCCGGTAATTTTTTTTCCCTTTTTCATCCTTTCTGGTCTTTTATATCGAAAATGTGAAGTAGCACCCTTGCCCGCGGGGGGTTAAGGTATTCCGCCCGGGACCAAGTCACCGCGCAGGCTCTTAAAGCTCTATGTTTATGTAAATTTATCAATTGCCATCAATTAACTGAGAAAACCGCATGCAAATCCGATAGCCCCTATCTTTATTAGCGCAAAATTGGATTTTTCTGTTGGAAAATTACAATTTAGCCAACTCGCGAACTTTGTGACTTCAACGGTGACGCCATACTATGTTTGTTGGTACTTTCGTTAAAGCTTCTAGGTACATTCCCTCATCCTTTCTTGGGTTTTTTAGCGAAAACACTGCGAAGGTAAACCTTCACCGCATTGGTCGTAACCCAGTGGGGGGGCCGGGGGCCAGCGCCCCCCGGACACCAAAAAAATCGGGAAAAAAAATCGGGAGGGGAGCCAAAAATGGGAAGGAAAAAGGGAGAAGGAAAGAAAAGATCAAAGCAAAAGAGGGAAAAGAGAATAAGAAAGGGGACTAGAAGAGGGAAGAAGGAAAAAGAAAGAGGGAAGAAAGAAAGGGAAGGGTGAAGTTTGCCCCGGCTGCGTCTACTCGGCCCCTGAAAATCGGGAAACTTCTTGAGTCTTGCCCCCCCGTAGGCTCAGGTCTGGTTACGCCCCTGGCCACCGGTGTTAGGGTATGCCGTTGAAGTCGAAGGTTAAAAAATGGAGGTCGTTGGCCATGCCCAAAGATATTTTTGGTACATTTTTAATAACAATTATGCACATTATGGCTCTAAAAGGTCTATTTTCTGTAGAACTAGTCATTGCCATCGTTTAGGCGAAACCGCATGAAAATCGGACATTCCTACCTGTTTTTGGCGCAAAATGGATTTTCGAAAATTTTCCGTGAAATTTTGCCCCCCCTAATTTTGCCGGCTCGCGGACTTTATGACGTCATTGTGACGCCACAATAGGTATGTTTTGCTACTTATTTGGACTTAATTTGGTATCAATGGAAAGAAGAGGATCATAGCTATTCACTTGTATCAAAATCATAACCATCGGGTGCATTAAGAATTCTCGAGGGGTACCACCCTGTGTCCTGCCTTCTAAAAATCATAGTATATTGAAATCACATTTTAAGAAAAGGCATTTAAATTGGGGATTTTACATAGGGCTCAATGTTAAAAATGGATCAGGTTTGGCTTATACTCATTATGAGGTGGGTTAAAGGTTCAAATACGCTTTGAAATTAAAGATGGAACTGTCAGATAACATATTAAGGTAAAAAACGTATTTCGAATTTTTTACCCCAAAGGTCAATCTTGATGACGTCATCATTTTGATTCATATGATCTATAAAAATATATTTGGAAATAAAACATTCATATTCTGCTCAGTACATCCTAATGCAATATAAATAAGTTAAAAAGAGGGTTAATATGGGTGCAGAGGATGTTTCAGAGAAATAGCACTTTTTTAATGCCAAAAAAACAAGTAAAATCCGAATTGAGAAAATCGCCGTTAAAGTTTTGTTTTTGATACTTAAAGTAAGGGAAAACGATATTTAAAACTGATATAAAAAATGAAACGAAATAATATTGGCGATGAGTGTGAAAAAGAAATAACAAATTTTATCTGGGCTATCCGATATGCAAGAAATAAATAATTGAAAATTTACATATTTTTCTGCAAAATGTTGATGGGTCATCAAAATGACGTCATCGGGGATATGCATCCCAATTTTTTAAATGATCACTGATTCCAAATATTGAAATGTTTGCATTTGATAATCTTATTGTTTTATACTGGACGGGGTTCAAAGTCCTGTAGGACTCTATGGGGATGGGGGACATTACACCCGTCCCTATTAAAGGGAACCACCTATGCAAAATAAAAGGCATAATTTGAATCAGTGTATAATTAAATAAGTCAGTGTCTTTGGAATAGATGCTTAGTTGAAGATGATGTCGGCGATAGAGAGAGTATATCGAGAAATGGAGGTGGGTGGGGAGATAATCATAAGTAAATTGGATAAGGATGAAAATGTGAAGTAAGTTGATGTTCTTCAAGTTCTTCAGAGAGCAAGAGCACGCACGACACAGTTCACGATGTAGTCGTTGAAGAGGTGGGTTTGGTACCGGTGAACGAGTGTGAATATTTGTTCTTTTCAAGGTAGCCGATGAATAAACAGGCAAAGCTCCCACCCATGGGCGACCCCAGTGCGATCCCCTTGATTTGGCCTGTATAAGGTGCCGTCGAACTCGAAGGGGCGTGTTGAGACCTTAGTTCTGCTAGTCTGAGAAGAGTGGTGTAGAGCATGAGGATCGTTATGCAAGCTAGAAATGCCTGGAGAGCGATGAGGCCCATCGTTGATTGGAATTGAAGTGTATAGAGACTTGACGTCCATGGAGATATATCGGTGATGTCCAGTGAAGCTTAATTCATTAAATGATCTTAAGAGCCGTGGGTAGTGTCCTTAACATAGGCGTTGAAGTTGTTCTGAACTGATGGGTGCCAGAATACTGTCAAGATAACGACTGAATGATTTCTGTTTGGGAAATTGCAATTGGAAACGACAGGGCGACCAGGTTTATCAGGTTTTGTGGTATTTTGGGAAGTAGGTATAATCGAGCCACTTCGTGGGTTGCTTTGGATTATGTTAGTAAGCGCCGGATGGAAGTTCCTTATCTTTGATGAGTTCATTGATGGTTTCAGAGATCTTGGCTTGGTTGTTCAGTATGGGATCTTCTGATAGAGGTAGGTATGAGTTATTGTCGGTCAACTGACGGTTAGCTTCAAAGAGTACCAGTCCTTCCGCAACTAACCGTAGGACCAAATTTATCGGCGGGTTGGATGATCAAAATCATTGTTGTTACGGAGAGCTTGAAGTGCAGACTTTTCGCCCGCGCTGAGGTTGCTAGGATTACGCCGTTGTTGAGAGATTGGCGTGGAAATATCATGGCGGCATTTCTCAATGAACAGGTCAAGAGTAGGAAATTTACCTTGTGCAGGGGTCCAATTGGATTTGTGTTTTGGGGGCAAACAATTCACCATGAATGTTGGTCAAGCGATGACCATCATGTTCTCTTTATCATGAAGGTGGCCTTGAGGCGCAGACGTCTGTAGACATGTCAATATCCAAAAGCATTTGAAATTGATAATCTTAGGCGTAACGGGATGAAAGTTAAGCCTTTGGAGAGTACGGATCTATGTCATCATAAGTTCAAGGTCGGGAGGAATGGTAACAACAAGAGTTTTATTCTTACCGTTGTTAATGTTAGTGTTCTTGGATTGCGAAATTTCTTGACGGAGTTAACTCGAAGCTTGAGAATCTTGTTATGTTTAAGCATTCGTAATATGTCATTCAAGTTGTGAAAAAATGATAGAATCCTGAGAAAATCTTATCAGACACAGGTGCCTGGATGGTGGTTCACGTGCTAGGTGCATATTGTGGCTGTGGAAGTGGCTGTTCTTGTGAAAGAAGACATGGCGAGATGCATCAGACGTCTGGAACATTTGTTGATGTGAAAGTCACCAGTTCACGGCGATGTGTTGAACGTAGGGTTGATGGTGAGGATCATGGTGATTGTATTTTTTTTGCCCCCCAAATAATAATATAGAATTTGGAAAGTTTAATGTACTCGCTTGCGGCTGATTATTTTTGAGTCGCCAAAATAAGACGTTTTCAGCCTATGCATGCTGTAAATCATAACATCAAAACAAGGCTTCTCCCTGGCTCTCCTCTGCTTTACTATTCCCTTTTCCTTGCCCGGCGCCCTTTTTCCCCTGCCTTAAATTTATCCCCATTTTCCAAGGGTGCTATAAGTAGCACCACTTCAGCACACCCCTTACTAACGGCACTGCTTCCGTGCTTTACTTCAGAAAAGACGAAAATGCCCCCGTTAGTTCTATAGAAAGGTCCCACGAACTTTATAGTACCGGTGTGAAAGGAGATATGGTCCGGCAGGATATAGTCCGGGCTCCCTAGACGATAAGAAATAAAGCGTGAAGATAATCCTGCGTGAAGAGTCAACTGATCAACCCTATGTTCCACCATTGTTCCCGGACTAGTGAGTCCGAGGACTATATTTCCTGCCACACCGGTCATAACTGTATGACCGGAATTAAAAATGCCTCTTATTCGCAGTAATCGCGGAAAAGCCTAGTTAGGTCCGATAGAGTTAAACCGATGTGCGTTCACACGGCTTTATATCGACCCACTAAAACCGATCAAGTTAGGTCCGGTGTGAAAAAGCATATATAGTCCGGTGGGAGCCATAGTCCGGGGGCTCCATAGACGAAAAGGAATACGCGTGAACTAATGTTGCGTAACGAGTCCACGAATCGATGCCATAGGGGTACCGTTGTTCCAGGAATATGAGTACGCCCGGACAATGGTTACTTCACACCGGTAATAAGGAATTATGTCCGATCGCATGTGGAGACGATTACAATAGGGTTGCAATAAGAGAAGATTTCAGTAGATTCCAACAATGCATGCTTCCAATGGAGGTTTTGTACAGGTACTGATGTGAATCGTTCGTGATGAAACATAGCTAAATTGACAGTACTGATCAAAACTTTAATTTTAAGAGGTTTCATCTCTAAAGATTAAACATTACAACCTGTACAAAAACTGACTATGAAGGCAATGCATTGTGGGAAGCTATGATATCTTCTCTTGGGTACACTAGGCGTGAGGGGGATAAGCGGATTTGTGTTTTTTAATTCCATCGGACTTAGTTAATACCGGTATTGAATACACGTGTGGACGCGCTATACCTGAGGTACTATGGCACGCTCCACTATCAAAATCATGGCGAGTTTCATGCGCTGTATATCGCGTTTACCCGCTATAGTCGAGTTTACAGCGTGCCTATCCAGTTGAACTCAGTGCCGAGTTTCATAAATCATGTCCAGAATAAATCAAGTCCAGAATAAATCATGGGCCGAGTTTTAAAAAACGGACATGATTTTTTCCAACAGTGCAAACGGACATTGATTTTTTTCTCAACATGAGCAAACTCGACAGATGTTTTTCTCAACCATGAGCAAGCCGCGAACATCGATTTTTCTCAACATGAGCAAATCGACATGAATTTTTTTACACATGACACCAAAAAATATGTCGAGTTTTCCTCAGTTGGAAAAATCATGTGAGATTTGAAACTGGACATGATTACTGTCAAATCGCCAGATAGAGAGAGCAAAACTCGATGTAAGAGGGCAAACTGGACAATTAGCGCTGTAACTCGACATATAACGCTGCACACTCGACATATGGGCGAGGAAAAACTCGCTCCACAGCGCGTGAAACTCCGACATGCGGGAAAATCGCCATGATTTGATACGTGGAGCGGCCATAGGTAGCCCTTGTATAAATTCCTCTTTTATCTCTACCCAGGTGATACCGAAACAACATGCATGGCTCATCCACTAGTTGAAGGGAGAGCACGTTTTCTCAATTTGCCCGGTACTGAATCGGGCAACGAGCGCTCGGGCACGCGCATCATCGTGTTAAACAAGTAAACACGTATTTACCGTTGTGCAAAGTCTCACTGTGCTTGATTTCTAACCCTCAACGGGTATTTGCCGAAAACACTGCCAAAATCACGCTCGTGGGAGAATCAAAAATTGGAACTAAAAACATTTTGCTAGGATTTCACGTTGAATCCGAATTTCATTGTTTTCATGTTGGTGTGATGACAACCTAAACACGTATTTTGTTCTTTATTTTTGTGTGTTTTGGATCTCCTAAAGGGATCAAACGGGGACAGTTCGTATTCCGAAGTGTCCATTGCTCGAAAGGTTTTTTTTTCTCCGAACGGTCTTACTCCGACCACACTGTTCTATGGAAGCTCTAATTCCGAAAAGGTTTTTGTTCCGAAGGGGTCCATTACTCCGAAAGGTCAGTACTCCGAAAGGTCGTTTCTCCGAAAATAAGATCAGTACTCCGAAAGGTTTTTATCTCCGATCGATACTTTCTCCGAAGGGTTGCAGCTCCGAAGATTTTTATTCCGAGGGTCTTTATTCCGAAAATGAAAAATAAGGGTTCATTAATCCTAAACGTTATTTGATCGAAGGTTTTTACCGAAAGGTCATTATTACGAAAGGTGTTCTCGAATTTTCGGAATATCGACATTTCAGGATCAAAACCTTTCGGAATAAAAACTATTTTTTTATTTCATAGGATATTTACTCCGAAAGGTCATTACTCCGACAAGGTAGTTCTCAGAATTTTCGGAATATAGACTTAGGAATAAAAATCTCGGAGTAAAAAAACCTATTTTTTTATTGAGTTTTTTTTTTCTCATTTACCTGTGAAATCCTAGGGCTAAATGATGTTTGTTTGGCTGTACGCGCGAAAAAGGTTCCTATTTGGTCGACCAATATTTAATTTACATATTAAAATTACGTTTAGGTCTCACATCAAAACGGCTTAAAATATCCGCAAACTCAACAGATGGGTTTTGGGGGTGAATACATTCTATCATGATGAAACGCTGATACACATAAATCGGGTTATCCCCCTTTAAATTTAAAATGATGTCTAAAAATTATGATAACCGTAAATGACCTTTAGGAGTAAAATCCTATGAAATAATAATTAGATTTTCACTCAGAAGGTTTTTATCCGAAAGGTTCGATTATATTCCGAAATTCGGAGGAAAGGCTTTTGGAGTAATGGACCCTTCGGAATACAAACCTTTCGGAGCAATGGCCCTTTTTTAGATGCTCGAATAATGACCTTTCGGGACCATTGACGTTCGGATTAATTTACCTGTCGGAGAAATAGACTTTCGGAGAAATTGCCATTGGAGTTAAATACCTTTCGGAAAAAAGACCTGTCGGAGTAATAAACCTTTCGGAACAAAAACCGTCGGAACAATGGACACGTCGAAACATCGACCTGCACCCATTTCAAACATACATCGCCCGACTGTAAAACGCCATTTCTGTTCCCAGATGGTATTCATTTTATATTATAAGTGGCCCCCCAAAGGGGGAAAGTTCAAGAATAATCGAGTAAAATACTTTCCCTCAAAAATTACTAAATATACCTATAAAGCAATTTACTATTTGGTATTTTGTACCTGATTCCGATCATTGGTTTGAAGCAATGCATTCCTCTGTTTTGCCACAAACGCCTGAGGATCAATCTGGGGTCAAACTAGGGGGGTGTGATAATTCAACATTTTTCTGGGGGGCCCCCCTGAAATATGTAGTGGACCCTAATGAACACGAAATAACATGAAAAATAAATTTGAGGTGGGCAACCCCCCTGTACATACCCTCTGAAAGTTTTGAATTAACGGTTGCCGAAGTCGGAGGACTGCACAATGTAGTTCTATAGGGAATATATTGGATAGTTATGAAACTAAATATATTGCCTATCATATGTAATTGTATGCATTGTAAAAATAAATGTGGTCAACAAACCTCCCCTTATAAACTAAAGTGTTTTCAGTAACTTTTCTACATTTAAAATAATTATAGGTCCTACATAAGCTTACAGTGTTCTAAAGTAAGCGTCAAATATAAACTTCCTTCAGTCTTCAATTATGATCCAACTGAAGATATATGTGAGCTCTAAAGAAGTAACACAGCTCATTGAGCTCATCATTGTCTTTTTTGATGTCACATTGAATAAAGTAGACCTTAATATATTCAGCCTGAGTCTCAGATTCAGGCAAGGGAAGATTATTGTGATCATTGTGAAGCCTGATAGATCACTGGTTTTTGGAAGTGACAGTTGATGTGCACATGCATAATACACTTCAAGATAAAGGTGTGCTGCTTGACTGGCCTCCAGGTCCTGTGCAGCCATGTATTTGTCTACATCTTCAGCTGAAGTGAATGGCCACCCATGCATGGTCTTGTATTGCCTATAATTGACCACAGAAACATTTTCAAGGCCATTCATTCAAAACTAATTGCACATACACCGTACCTAAACTGTGTGCACATAAACTTGCCCCACTTATTTGAGTTTGTTTTATGGCAGTCATGTATTAATGGCATTATCATCAGTTTTAGTAGTGATGTCACTGCTTAGGACACCCCATCCCATTTGTTCAACCGAGAGGCTACAACATAACATATTTGCCAGTCTTAGTTGTGGAGGAATGACGACCATCTTATTGGGAAAGTGTTGTAACTCTCGTCAGTT
>JAMKCH010003144.1:0-58670 GCA_023653785.1 Ophioderma brevispina
TGAATTTATTTTATTCAATAAACATATCGTAAATGACAGAAATGTTAACTACCAGTATATTATATGACAATCCATTAATACAAGAAGTATACCTTTGTAAACTGTACTAAGACGAATAGGTGAAATATATGATATGCTAGGGACCGGTAATGGACAACCCGATGGGGCTTATAGTTATTGCTGGCCCATTAAACCATACAAGTTAAAGTATAATCAATATTACACTTAATTACAATATAACAAAATTGAGGAAAGCAAAAATACGGATATAGGGTGGAATTGATATTTTAGCAATATTTTCCGACTCAAAAATGTAAGCACTTACACTCTTGGGTATAAAATAGTCATATCCATTAAAGAGAGCAAAAAACCGTGTAGTGGAGCGGTCAGGACTGCAAATTGTTCGGGACCCCTTCCTCGTTACAACCAAAATACAACCACTTTTTTCGAATGATAATAATGTAGAATTTACGAAAATGATGGTTGTGGCTAAAAAAATTTGGTGCAGGGGTGTTTTTTGCCAAAAAACTCATTTTTTGGGACTAAAAATTAAGAAAAATCATGATTTTTTATTTTTAAGCCAAAAAAAACTAGGATCTGATGTGGTGGTATTTTGTTAATCAAGATCTTATTTTAAGATGCGAATAGTCAAGATGGCTACTTTTGGGTAAAAAGTGTATTAATTTGGGTGTTTTGGGGGAAAAAAGGGTCTTTTTTGGTAAAAATTAGGAAAATTAGATTTTCTCTAAGAAAAAGACAAAAGCAACCACATTTTTACGTTAGTCAAAAATAGCATCATTGTTTTTATAGATCTATATTTCATATATAGTGTTCGGGAGAGCCTCTAAACTTTGAGCAGGTGTGTTTATGTCCACAAAGTGCAAAGGAAATCCCTGTTTTTGGGTAAAAATTGAAAAAACGGGGAGAAATACACACGGATCTAAAAGCATAAAATTGGATGTGGTAAGGAATTCTATCTGTAGATTTGATTCATGTTTTACAAAAGCAGTCAGGAAAGATAAAAAGCAGAGATATTTGATTGGGATAAAACGGAAGGCGGACGGGGAAAAGGGGAAACAAGGACTGGACCGTTCTCCCCTCTCGAAATTCCCATTCTCTTATCTTCTTAACCTCCCTCCACTTGCATCCAGCCCCATTTTCTTTATTCGCCCCATGTCTATCTCTTGATACTCCTTCACCTATTACCTCCTTTTTTCTCAAAAAATTCCATTTTTACCTATTTGTACAGTACTTATACTCTTATAGGAAGTTCTCCTATAATACCCAGTTTTATATTTAAATAGTAGTTTGAGTGAGTAAAGAAAGATTAACTTACAAAGTTTTTACATCATTTTAGGCGTCCAATGCAATCGGCAAGACCTTATGTCGGCATAATTTGCGTGTCTGCGTGGCCGTCCGTGTTGGTCAAACATTTAGTATACACCTTTTGGATACTTGGGTTGTTTGTACATTGAGACAAGCGGTCTTACGTTGGGTAAACACATGGGATGTCAAAGGTATGAGGGGTACTTAGGGTCATAACGGACGACCTATCGGGGACTGTGTCCCTATTTTTTTTAAAGTATCAGCACTTGGAAGAACTTTTTTTTGCAAGTGAAAGGGTCAGATTAGATGGGGAATAAGCTAACAGAGAGAATATGATTTGCTCAACGGTGACAAAACTGTCAAAAATCAGATTTTACATGTCGTAACAAGTTAGTTACGATTACCCATAAGTCATAGGACCAAAAGCAAAACCTAATAAGGAAAAATCAAGACACTTTACTACAACACGTAACTGGATGGAGATTCATATTCTTTGGATCACTGGTGTTTTCTATCAAATTTTGCGCTTAGATATTCTACAGGGATTGATTCTTCACTTTCATAAGCTATTCCTAAAATTTAAAATATGTTACTCTTTCGGGTGGATTACTTTAATCGTTTAGCAAAAAATGCCCTTGATGTATATAGACATTATTTCTCTGACGACCTACGAAGATCATGTGTTTATTGTGATATTGAGTGAAAATATACGGTTCTTTCAAATAGGTTTCTAAAAACCGAATAAATAGTTAAAACTTTAGCTACACATAAAAAACATCCATGTTTTATGCTCTAATATAGCTGTAAAATACTTGAAATACCATTTGGGCATTCAGTTTAGGTATGATGTTACATGTCAAATTGGGCCAATTGACGTCAAATTAACATGCATTTCTGGGCAGAAATATGATTTTGAGATATGTGTAAACATGTCCTATCTAAGTAGATTTTAGAGACTTGCCATATGTCACACTTCAACAGCTTAGGGACGCACCATAGATTCGAGGTGGGGGCGAAGTTTAGTTCGGAGAGATTTTTTTTCTCAGGTGATAAGAATTGGTGATTTTTTTTTTGCACAAGCTTGGGGGTTAATTTTTTTTTCTTAAACGTGGGGTGATTTTTTTTCTTTTTACAAGCTTGGGGTGAATTGTTGTACAATCATTACAGTTTTGTTTCTTTTCATCGCCAAAGGGTGATGTTTTTTTACAAGCTGGGGTGGATTTTATTAATCATTTTATGTGCAAATTGTACTATGGGTGAATGGGCAGCCAGAGTTCACTTTCGAAGACTGATTGAGGGACCGGGCTCATTTGAAAGACGGTGATTGAGGGAAACCCTCCCTACCATGCTTGACAACTGAATTTTGTAAGATGGACATAAATAATGTGTACCCCCCTCATCCCAAAAAATTCTTGTCTTACCACTAGTAAAAATTGTCAATACAATGATCCTTGGTGTCATAAAATAGTTACATATATTTCATTTTCCTCTCCACCATTCACTGTAAACACAAAAAACCACAAAATGTTCAAAAATTGTATTCTGGTGACATCACAGGGCATTGATTATTTGAAAGAAACAGAAACATTTTCCTTAAACCACAGTACCAATAATATTCCAAAGCAGAATTCACAGCACTTTCATCAAACATTGAACATAATCAAAAAAGGACATCAGTATTATTTTCATGTTGTGTTTCATTCAGTGTTACAAATGAAACCCACTGTATTAGCTATCCTTTCCATACAATTCCAATAGAAGCTTGGAGATAAGATTTCAGATCTCAATTTTAATGATAACTAACTGTATTTTTTCATATGATTTCTCTTAAACTTGTCTGAGAAAAGATTTTTAAATGGACCACAATGGTATGAAAAATATTCAGACACAAATAGGACCCTACTGAAACCCATTCCATAAATTTTGAAAAACAATTTGGATGTTTTCGTTTATGTAAAAACAGTAAAAACAGGTAGAAGAGTTTGTGGCAATACTGGCAATTCTGCCATGGAAAATCAAGGTGGTTGGACATCCCTGCCAGAATTGATAGTGTATCTAAAGCAGCTGGGTGACACAATTCAACAGTATTCAGTCCAGGATTCAAGGCATTGTAGTGCAGGGTTTTTAGTAGACACTGTTCTGTCATATAAAAGGGGGTTTAGCACATACACAATACAATGGTGTGTGAGCTGCTGACTGCATGCTTTTCAAGGTGATAAATGATGGCAGTAATGTCAGCACTTGGTTGAGAAGCGGGCTTACAAAACCCCACAACCAAACAACAAAAAATGGAATACTATTAGTTAGTTATCTTTTTTACATTGTGAAGCACCCTAATTGTTTTTAAATTTGTGGAAGAGATTTATTAAGTGTCCATATCATTATATCTGAAATTTTGTCATGCCATGTGGGTACCTTTAAACCCAAGACAAGGGTGTACTGTCCCACTCAAGCCATACATTATTGGATTCACAAGTAAGACATTGAACACAGAAGAAAGACCTATCATGCACACCAGTCCCATGGTTTGCACAATGATCTTACAAATGTATGTAACTGATCAATAGATTGCTGAATTACACATCAATACAATCTTAAATAATACTATGCTGCCATGAACATTGAAGACCTTTGACATGTTTCCGGGTATCATACTATAGCCGTGTTTACACCATAGGAGCGCGCCCGATTCACGCTATGATGGGCACGAGTCGGAGCTACTTTTAACCTGATTAATGTCCACAAGTAGCTGCCTATGAGCGATAGCTAAACACAATGGACAGCCCTGACACTTGAATCGAGGATAAAAGTAGCCCGACTAGTGCCCATCAGAGCGTGAATCGGTGGCTAACCCGATGGTGTAAACACGGCTAATGGTACCTAGAGTGCATAATTATAATTCACTATCGAAGTGTTGAGTCATCCATCGTTACCTGGTTACCGGGTCACGCTTTTCAGTTTTGAACCCCGATCGAAATATAGCAACAGTAGCGTGATCCGGTTGCTGCTTATTACTCATCACTTGGATAGTGGAATTGGTACATACTCGCAAAAAGCCTGTGCACTTGATGATTGAGTTGCAAAATATGCAAGTGCTGTCTGCCTCGTTTATTTAATGGCCGTGATTGATTGGCCTGCACCCGAATGATGCACTTTTGAACAAATGACTGAGTTAAGATTTTGCAAACTTTGGTTTATATTTAAAATTAGCAGGAAATTTTGGGCAAAAAGGGCAGATTCTACAGGATAATTAGATATGCCGAAAAAGACCAAGGATAAGGGTGTGGATTTTTGTCCCCTCTGGGGCCGGGTGACGGATTTTTTTTTTTTTTTACAATGATAAATGGTGAATTTTTTTTTCTTGTCTCCTCTCTGACATGTTACTTCCTCTATTGGTTTCTCTCTACGTCATGCCTCGGAACCCCAAGCTCTTTACGTTCTTTATTCCCCCACCCCCCCCCCCCCTTCCCACCCTCCCATGATCCGTTTACCCCAAGCCCCGCACAGCTCCCTCCCTACAGTTACAATCCTTCCCCCACCCCCCCTACCAGGACGCTCAGCCAAGCACCTCCTCCTTGCGCCATCATGTTTTCCCTTACCCTCCACATGTCGTCTTTTGTTGCGCTCAATATGATCAACCCCCCTCTTTCCCCCACTCACTCTCCGCCACTACAAGTCGCTTCCACCCTTCCGTCTCCTTTTCGATTTTTTGCTCTTGTATGTCGCCTCCGCCGGTCCCCAATCACTCTACCCACGACCCCGCCCCTTTCATATCCCCCGTTTCTCCCTCTCGTCAAATCTGAGACCACCCCCCCCCCCAACGTCCAGCCATTTTGTCATTCTCTGTTACCCCTGCTAATCCTATTCACCTATTCGCTTTGGGAGAGATTGTTGTGTGCGTGCCTGCTTATTCCTCGGGTGTTTACCTCTTTTCGTTGTCTTTGACTGGGCGGATTTCCCCTTACCTCCCCCCATCGCCCTTTGATAATCTTTCCGCGTACTCTATTCATGTGAATTTTTTTTTCTTTCACAGTTAAGTGGTGAATTTTTTTCTTTCACACAAGGTATTTTTTTTTTCCCTCTAAGGGTGAATTTTTTGTTTTTTTGTCCAAAACTCCTAACCCCCCCCCCCACGGATATCTACCTGGTGCGTCCCTTAAAAAAGCCCCATGTCAATGGGGAAAAGTGGTAAAATCGCAATCAGTCTATGAATCTAACGATACATGTATTTCAACCGTGATTCTTTGAAACTTTTTGCGATTTGAGAGGATTTTGTGAAATTTCATTTCAACAGACTCCAAATTCCTCCAAGATTTTTTTAATCATTTCCAAGACTCAATATGTGATTTTTAAGGAATCCTGTTGCAATTTTTAAAATCTTAAGCGATTGGATGTAATTTGTTTGCGATTTTAGTGGAAATCGGTGCCATTTTAACAGATTGGTGTGCGATTAACAGAACCTAGTGTTTAAACATAATCTGTGTCGATTTAATATTTGGCAATTTTAGGAAATCATTGGCGATTTTACAAATTTTGATGAATTTTTGTGATGTGCAGAATCCTGTGGATTTGTATGAATCTTGTGTGATTTTTACGTTCGCTTAAAAATTCTTGGTGCCTGATTTACAAAATTTTTGTAATGCTTTTGCAAAAATAATGGGCAAAGTAACTTTTTTTTAAAAATTTGGTCGATTTTGTTTTGGCATTTTCCCACTTTTACCACCCCGACTAGACATCCACTTGTAACAAGAAGAAAGTTACAACTCACATACATACTATATGCAATAACTATGGCCCCTGTAACAGGAATATAAACTTGTACAACTTGATCATTAAAATCTGTGGAAGTATAAAGTGTTATAACTACCAACTACCTGTCATTGTTATGTTGTTTCTTGGCAGTACTAGTACTTTTGGTGCATAAGATTTTCACATAATTTTGTGTGATTTTGACGTTAACTCTTAAAAAAATCTTGTGCGGCGATTTTACAATTTCAAATTGTATGCTTTTGCAAAATAATGGCAAAAGTGGACGTTTTTTCCGAAATTTTGACCCTTTTGGGGCAAGAAAAAAACAAAAAAAAATATTATTTTTCGTGGCAAAATAACCTTAACATTATTCTCGTTCCCTTTCGCACAATCTGTGGTTTTTGCTTTGTGAGCTCTTTTAGGTTTTGCCTTTTCATATTTTCGGTATTATGTTTTTGTCTTTCAAAGAATGAATTTTGTTGGATAATTACAATCATCTTCATTTTCGGCATGCTTGCAATCACACCTTTTTACTAAGTTAGAATATGGCCATTCACAATGATACTGAGAAAGAGGGTGCGCCATTTTTCATAAAAGAATTCCCCAGAGCAAAGGTCTCTAAATTCCTTAATTAAAAATTATCTATTGATTGCTATTAATGACACATTCCAGATTAGTAATTAAAATTTGTAATAAAATGACTGAAATTAATCTATAGATTTAATCTAAGAAATTCATAGAGTAGGTAAATCTTGCTCTTTAATTAGGTCGAGATGAATTCATGTTATGCTGAAATGACAGCCTTTATGAAGATCTTCATTCTAAAGTTAAAAAATGATATTGGAATCTTTTAATATAGATTTATGGCATTGGTCTTATTATGTCCGATGGCATTTTCTTTTTCTTAAATCCAGTTTAAAAACCGGCCATATGAGTATATAATCATAGACTCCCGGATATAATGCTACAGGACAGGGGCAGCTCTGTTCTCTCGGGGTACAAATGACAGCATGTTTCATCAACTCAATCCTCAAATGATTTTAATAAGACACACCAAATGCTCACAGTCACCCAAAAATGGCAAAAAGTATATTAATTGGCAAAAAATTGACATATTTGGGACCATTACTATGCGTGGAAGCGATTGTATGAATCACTATTGCAAAAAGCATCATATGTGTTTTTCATGTACGATCTATTTGGGACAATTGTCCTTATGTTCCCCCTTCCTTCCCTTTCCTTTCTCAGTTGCGACCCCGTGCCCTGTCCCGGTCCTCTTTGCCTTCTTCAACCTTTTCATGTAATAACCCTAAATTATCCAAATTTAAAAAAAAACTTTTCTTTTTTTTATTGTTTCCCCTCCTTAATTATTTTTAATGTGAAGCCTTCTTACCATGTTTCGCTTAACACCCTACCTGAAATAAACTGGGTCCCACTTTTTTTTTTTTAAAGTTAGAATTTTGAGATACATGATACAATAAAGCTAAATTAAGTGAATGCAATTTGTTAAATTAATAAAGCATTTTTCATTGTGTGTGACATCTTAACCATTTATATATTGCTGCTACACTATATTGTTAGCACTTAACAAAAAAAAATCTATGGAAAAGCGAATCGAACATGCAGGAACAGCCATAGCAAGGATGCACAGTGTGCAGCAGCCACCAAACACAGCCCAGAGCCAATATAAAATCTCCACATTGGTGGGTCAGGAATTGTCTCAAAAAGTGTGATTGACATCCCATTCCCTAACTAAAACATCATATTATAGCACATATATTTGTGTTAAAAAAAAAAATGAACCGGTGTGTCTCAGCTTCGAACAGGCCAAGACTCTAGATCTTTGCGATATTTTTAATTGTCGAAAAGCTAATGCGCTACACGGACATTATTGTTTATTGTCATTCTTGGACAACTGTTTTTTCTTGAACAGTTCAAAAAACAGAAAACTTACAAAAAATAAAAAAAATAAAACCTTAAAAAACCACAATGCCAGGTGGGGAAGTTGGGTAACGGGCCCCTGGGTACTAATTAGGTCACATTTTTCACCAAATTTGCAGGATGTAATAAGTGAAAGCCTTGAATGTAATTTGCAGCGGTTCAGAAAACGTAATCATTGTATATCAAATATAACGTTTTTGCAAAGCATTTTTTTCATTATGTTGCTTTTTTCAGGGCCAAAAATTTGACTGCTTAACTAAATTTGTCCTTTTCAATCAATTTTGTTGAGCAGACTATTTTCTGTGAATCATTACAAACATAAGGCCTTCCAAAAAAGTAACAATAAGTTTTAATCTTTCAGTTTTGGCAAAAATATATTTTTTTGAATTTATTATCATTTTCTCAATTGTTTCACCAAACTGGCATTTTTATGCAAAAACACATTCAAGCAGCCAATTGTTAGTATTAAATAAGCTGCAAGTCGTAATGACTCTGCACACAATTACAGACTAATACTATAAAATCATGGACGGTCCTACATACAATTGGTGTTTTTGTATCTTAATTTTAAAAAGGAAAAATTTCTATTTTTGTGAGTTTTAGCCAAAAATTTACCTTTCTACCCCAAAAAATAAACTCCTCCTAAACTCCCAAAAAAAAAAACTGCATTGTGCAAGCAAAATAGCATCAGGCATGAGGAGGCCTTTTTATGCAATTTTTAAAATGTAATATCTAAACAAACGTTACTTATGTATCAATTTTGTGGCTTTTGGATTTAAAATTACAAATCAGGTTTTTTTTTTTCCTTTATTTTTAGGCCCCAAAATAGGTTTTTTTGGCCAAAAAGCAACACCCCTGCACAGCCAACGCAAATTTTTTGACCACAACCATCAGTTTTTCATAAATCCTATATAATTGGCCTTTTGAATACAAGTGGTTGTGTTTGTTTGTACCGAGGGGATTGGTTACCGAAAAAAAAGCACTTTTGAAGCTTGACCGCTCCCCTATGTGGAACGATAATTCCAACTTTTTTGGGTGAAAACACATGTTTCCCCTATTCTACACTGTGTACTATGGATTGACATTGTGGCTGACATGTGAACTTTATAAGCCACCCGACGTAATTCTAGGCATGTTGGTACTCGTGTTGGTAGCAAATGGAAAGAGATTACCATAGCTATCCCTTGGTACCAAAAAATCAAGTGTCTGTTGGTCATTCCTAAGTTGTACTAGGCATGTTGGTACTTCTTCCTTCTCCGGGATTTTCTCTAATGTTAAATCCTATGCACGAAATGTCATTTTTAATTCATCAAATTTAATAAATGACGTCATTTCAGTGCTAAAATTAACTTATGTGTTATTTTTTTTTTGCACATTCACATTGTACATTGCATGTGACATTTCACCTTTTTGGGTAACGGTTAAAGAGCCTAAACTTTTCCAGAAACCATACAATTTTTATGTGATGAAGGCCCTATTAATTAGGCTTCCATATTCTACACTGTTAGATTCTGACCCATTGAAAAAATATGAATCAACGATCCTTAACACTTAAGTGCCCCAAGCTAAAAACTTTTCCGTTAGTTCCCAAGGGGGGGGGGGGGGTTCCCTAGGACCCAACCCAGATACCACTTTTCCCGTGGGAGTTTGATCATGACACGAACAAAAATAAATGGGCTAGCTTGATCGAGGGGGTCACGTAAGAACCACATACCCACATAAAAAAAATTACAAATCCGAACTGTTGACCTATGGCCGGCATACCAATTGAAGTGTCACTCTTCGAAACAAGAGTGGTTCGCACATTTCCATCCTCAGCAACTCCAACTAAGTTGTTTGAACCAAATCATTCATTATCGGTCATGTGTCGTATTTTGGGGACACCCATATAGTTGGTGGCGATACATTTTAATATCCCCCTCTTCTATGTTCACAAAGCTCCTGCAAGAGCATTAAGTGTTCAATTGTTTTTTAAGTTAGGGCTCATTTCAAATTTTTATTATTCTCACTTCTAAATGTGTATTGCATTTGCGCATTAACCTTTGTTTAATTAGCAAAAACTTCACAATCTAACGAAGGTACTGGTGGAGTGGCGGTGGAAGAGTGGCCGGGGAGGAGTTTACAAACTCAGTGGGAAAGGAATTTATTGTTCTACAACATATTGTACTGGTGTGTGTTAATAATATAGACTGTGCTTTTAACTGCCCTTTTCCTGGGTGCATGCTGGTAATTTCTTGAAGGCAAATTCTAAATTTAATTGTAGATAATAACTTGCAATTATAAACCAAATTAATGATTGATAAAAGTCACGAACCGCTTCATGTCTGTATTCGAAAATTAACAAAATCAAGAACGTATAAGTTGCATAAATTGTAAACCAAGGCAACTTTATTTACCCTTTAGCATCTTACGGGCTACACAAAAGTCTAATTAATGAAGTGGTTTAATTGGGTTAATTAATTAGTAATCATAAAACCTTATACACTATTGGGTGCTATACGCATGCGCAAACATTGACTAACTGGTTACATTGCCCAGTTTTATGGTAAGAAACATGGATATGAACGGTAGTATTAGTAATGGGCAGGTCACAGAATCTGAAAAATTTTTATGAAATACATCCCCTTTATAGTTACACACCATTGAAGTGGTTATCTCACAGAGTATCCTCACTATCCTGTTCATAGCTATATGAATACTTTCCAAAATGGCTGAAATTCCTCAAATTTAGACACCCTATATGTATTCAAAACTTTCTTTTAAAAGTAAACAGCTGTAACTTGGCAGTTTGACATTATGTATAATGATTTGGGCTATTCAAAAGTCCACTACCACATGTGAACTTAAACGTGATTTGCATTGATACAGAAACGACCTTTGATATGTAGTATTTTATCAAACACTACACCGGATACTTATTTAAATGACTCTGGTTAACAAAATTTTATGACTGCATACCAGAACGTAACTGGTTTCCAAGACAATAGAGTCTTCTACTGTGTTTCCCATTTTCTTCATAAATATTCATATGTGACTTCTTACCTTAATTTTAAAAAGTTTCTATACTTATTTTTGTTGTGCAACCCTAAGTCATACCATCGGGGGATCGCCTCATCAAAACATAATTATAATACATAGTTTTTTGACGCGTAGGTGTAACCGCCCTGTATATAAATATGATACCCGTTTTTACGCTCGTTATCACAGGAGAAAATACAATAAGAAAAAAAAAAAAAAAAAAAAAAAAAAAAAAAAAAAAAAAAAAAAAAAAAAAAAGGTATAAGGTTATGAACAAAATCTGATGTTTTTCATAATAGTCCCCCGAATTTTATTGACCACCCTGTATACCAAATCCATGAAACAGTCTAAGATGGATTCCTTGAACCATACGATTTCCACAACATATTAAAATTTTATTATGGTGTCAGGATGTATGTTTTCTAAATACAACCTAGTAAAAGAGTGAAAGAGAGGGGGTGAAAAATCAACAAATTGTGGTTTGTAACGGCAACAGGTGTTCCCCCAAAGACACATTCCCTAATAGCATACTGCTAGAATAACCAATTAAAATATCATAACATAAATATAGCCCAAATTTACTACATCTTGTATTTTTCTCAGAAACTTTCAAATCGCCTTATTTTTTTCCCATACACTTACACAGTTAGAGCAGAAAGCATGACACAATTAAAATTGATGCTCATCGCATAGGTAAAGGTTATTGATTGTAGTTTATTAATTATAATTAATTCCGCCTAAGGTATATTCTACCTAAGCACATATCCCAAGATTTAAGTAACTTAACATTTCCAAATAATCCACTTGATTTTTTCATCACTTCAGTTAGTGCGGCCAGGGGGGGTGTTTTTCCTAGGGCCGCAACCTAATTATGCTATTAAGCGTGGGCATAGATTTAATTTATTTTTTTGTATCAGGAGAAAGCGTATTCATAAAAAAGGTCAGACAATTAGCAAAAAGCTCCTTGAAAAAATTTGATTGCTTAACGCCGGAAATCCGCAAAAATCAAATGTTTGGGGTACGATGGAAACCCCCCGGCCACTTAATGGTGGTAGAATTGCGGCGGCAGTTGGGTTTGCACGCAAGAGAATTGCCTAGCCTCTTGTCTGTACATGGCCGTCCACAGTGGTAAGTTCAGTCCCAGCACGCCTCTTTAGATTGGACATTGTTTTTTTAAATATATAAGCTTTTCGAATGGCATTGACCCCAAAACCCTAGTCTCTAAAGATCCACGGTGATGTTTCAATCTGTTTTTTGATATTGGAGCTACAAACGTCATTTTGTAAGGCCCATGAATACTGTGTAAAGATATTATTGTTCGAGACCAAAATAGGGCCACGTTTTTGCTCATACATCCAACCCATCCTTTAGAGCTAGATTTCACAGTGTAAATGAGAAAAATAGTACATTTCTTTTTACAGGAAAATGTTACGACTTTCTAGGGTCCCTGGGGAACGAGGCTATTAGCGATCTTGCCATGGACCTTTAAGTTTTCTGGCTATTAGACAAAATGGATGTTAGACCAAACTTGGATTTCGACCAAATGGACATTACCCACAGACTTTAGCCAAATGATATGTAGACCGAATGAACATTAGACCAAATTGAATATTAGACAACAAATGGAGCCTTAGACAAATGGTATTAGACCCAATGGATTTTAGCCACTGAATATTAGACCAGAGGATTTGACCAAAAGGGTTTTAGACCAAATGGATATTAGACCAAATGGCACAGTTAGACCAGATGGATTTTAGACCAAATTGGTTTTAGCCAAATGGATCTTAGACCAGATGGCTATTAGAGACCAAATGGCAAATATTAATACCAGAAGGGTATTAGACCCAATTGGCATTAGACCAATTCGTTTTATAGCCGATATGGATATGAGACGATATGAGTTTAGACCAGGTAAATATTAGACTACATGGCTCTTAGACTAATGGCTTGTCGCCTAAATGGTTATAGACTAAATGGTATTATACCCAATTGAAGTTAGACCAAAATGGCCATTAGACCTATTGGGATTAGACAAAATGGCAGTCACCCGGACATTCGCACCCTCGCAAGATCCCCCCTCTGCTTTTCAAGCCGGGGATAAAAACAAGGAGTACATGCCGGATAAGAAGAAGACTCCCTCTATCGTTTTTCATGAGAACGGGTGAACTTGAACTTTGCATAATAAAGCGACATGGCAAAGTTACCTTTTGCTGGTTTTCAAAAATCCCCACTTTTACTCAATTCCTCCCCAAAGTCGGTTTTATGTATAGTTATAATACCGGCTTAAAATAAAGATTAAAATTCCATATTTGAAGCCTTTCCACTTCCAAGAACCACAATGCCGCTTAAGGATGTGCGCTATATTATTTAGAAACATATATGTGCGTGCGTTACTGGTTCTTTTGGTGGAAAACCCTCATTTTTATTTGCATTTTTGTTTTTCTGGGGGCCGGAACATCTAAAATGAAATTGCCAAAAAACAACGAACGTTTTACATACAAACCATAACCGATAATCAATACGGTAAGGCATGCTAATCTACCCAGGGCTCTGTTCAGTAGCGTTGGATGAGCACATGTTAAAAACAGATTAACCACCACGGCCAGATTGCCATCTGAGGCCACAGATTGCATTCTGAGCCACATATTGCCCTCTGTGCGAACAGATTGCAAACTACTGTGCGAACAGATTGCTTAATCTGTGGAACAGATTGCAATCTGTGGCCACAGATACGTAACTGTGGGAACAGATTGCATATGTGGGAACGATTACGTATCTGTGGGAATCGATTGCAATCTGTGGGAAAGATTACGTATCTGTGGGAACAGATTGCATCTGTGGCCACAGATTACGTAATCTGTGGTAACATTGCAATCTGTGTGGAAACATATTGCAATCTTGGGGAACAGATTGCAATCTGTGGGATTGCAATCTGTGGGATTGCAATCTGTGGGAACAATTGCAATCTGTGGGAACAGATGACTAATCTGTGGAACAGATTGCAATCTGGTGGGAACATATTACGTGAATCTGTGGAACATATTTGCAAACTGTGCGACAGATGCACTCTGTGGGAACAGGTTGCAATCTGGTGGAGCATATTGCAATCTTTGGGAACAGATTGCCATCTGTGGGAACCATTACGTAATCTGTTGGAACAGATTGCAATCTGTTGGAACAGATACGTAATCTGTGGGACCAGATTGCATCTGTGGCCACAGATTACGTAATCTTTGGGAACAGATTGCCTCTGGTGGGAACATATGGCATCTGTTGGAACAGATTACGTATCTGTGGGAACAGATTGCAATCTGTTGCCACAGATACGTATCCTGTGGGAACAGATTGCAATTCTGGGGAACAGATTGCAATCTGTGGAACAGATTGCATCTGTGGGAACATATTGTCAACTGTTGCGAACATATGCAAACTGTGCTAACAGATTGCATCTGTGAACCATTTGCAATCTGTGGGACAGATGCAATTCTTGGAACGATTGCAATCCTGTGTGAACCGATTGCAATCTGTGGGAACAATTGCAATCTTGTGGGAACAGATGCAATCTGTGGGAACATCTTGAAATTCTGTTCCCACAGATTGCTTTCTGTTCCCACAGATTGCTTAATCTGTGGGAACAGATTACTATCTTTGGAAACAGATTGCAATCTGTGGGAACAGATTACGTAATCTGTGGAACAGATTGCAATCTGTGGCCACAGATAACGTAATATGTGGGAACAGATTGCCAACTGTGGGAACAGCTTCCGTAATCTGTGTGAACAGATTGCAATCTGTGGGAACAGATTAATTGCAATCTGTGGGAACAGATTTGCGTACTCTGTGGGAACAGATTGCATCTGTGGCCACAGAGTGCAATCTGTGGGACAGATTGCAAATGTGGGAACAGATTACGTAATTCTGTGGGACAGATTGCAATCTTGTGGGAACAGATACGTATCTGTGGGAACAGATTGCAATCTGGTGCCACAGATTACGTACTCTGTGGGAACAGATTGCAATCTGTGGGAAAGATTGCAAACTGTGGGAACAGATTCCGTACTCTGTGGGAACAGATTGCAATCTGTGGAACAGATTGCAATCTTGTGATAAGATTACGTAATTTGGGGGAACAGATTGCAATCTGTGGGAACATATTCACGTATCTGTGGGAACAATTGCAATCTGTGGCCCAATTACGTAATCTGTGGAACAGATTGCAATCTGTGGGAACAGATTGCAACTGTGGGAACAGATTCCGATCTGTGGGAACACGATTGCAATGCGTGGGAACCAGATTGCAAATGTGGGAACAGATGGCAACCTGTGGGAAAGATTCTCCAAAACAAATATTTTTAACTATGATCCCCTATGTGGGCTTCGTAGAAACTCTAACTGGTAAAAACGCACATCGTTGTGTAAACAGTTACACACATTAGGATTAAGCACATGGCCTGGACACAGTGCAATAATGCCTGTCGACATATCAATGGCAGATGACAAGCTGCATGGTGTTGCAGGAAATGTCACGAATGTTGGCCATTCTGATATTTCACCACAACAACTTATATCAGATAATATCATTATTATTGTGGTGATTCAACGGACTATTTTGTCATGATGTGAAGTTCGTGAGATTCCAGCGTAACCGACGGGGTCTACGGGACCCTATCGCATATCAGTGATGAATGGCCACCTTTCATCAGCCGAGTATCACTGCGAGCGCTGTGTATTCCAATGCATGGGATTAGCTATATTGCCCAGTAAATTTATGAGTCGTATGTAGCCAGAATGCATATTTCAATTAATCTGACAAATTTATGCCCCTTGGCTTATACTTGTGCCCGTACCATCGGTACATTAGCAAACGACTACAACACCGTGCAAGGTGCAAGTCATGCATTATTTTTACCACCAGGACTAAGAGAAAAGGTAAAGTAATGAAAATTAATCATGTAGATCTCATGTTTTATTTCTTACAATCATCATGAGCCTTTTTGTCTGTCCAGTTGGACGAAACCTAAACAACTTTTACATTTTGGATTTCGCCTACCTCTTCCAACGCTGGGCCTAAGTGTGCGGTTGGAAGGGACCCTGGTATATACCTATAGTAATGTGTTCAGGTATACCGACCCGGGAGGTCCCCTCCTCTGTTCGATAGGCCTGCAACTTTTTACGTGTTCAGGAATTACCATGAGGCGCCGGACAACCGCTGCATACACCTCACATTTACGCAATGGGTGGGAGCGAGAAATTCCATAATCACAACTCTTCGCATTATGCAATTTCCGACTATGGAAACTATTTGAGTATGACCAAGAAAACCCCGACTCACGCGGGGGGGCTCGAACCAGGGCCTGCTCGGTCGATCTTATACCTGCCGACAGTTCAGCGCCTAGACCGCTCGGCCATCTCGCCTATTCTTACATACCAAAGTTATTTAATGTAAATCTTGCTTGTGTCCTTTTAATATGTTTGAAATAGTGGTTCTCTTACAGAAACCAAGGTGACCTGGTAGCAACTGAGCAAACTGTATATAGCTTTTGATGAATCAAATAATGTTTTGCTCACAGTTGGGCAAAAGTATTGCTCAAATCAGTTGAGTCAAAACATGTTTACTCACCGGTTGAGCAGAAATCTACTCAAATACAGCACAAATTGGTGTCAAAGAATCAGCTCTGTAAGTTTTGACACACGGTCACTGGTGTAAAAAAGCAACTTTTCATGCTGTTTGTGTCAAATTTTAACTCATCACCGCTGTATAAAAAGTCACATAGTTGAGTAAAATGTAACCCACCGAATTGTAAAAAGTGCACTTGCACGCCGTTGTGTAAATTTTAACACATGCTGTTGTATAAAATTTTACACATCCTGTCGTGTAAATTTTGACACGCCAATGCGTGGAAAAAAGGGAACTCGCATGCCGTTGTGTAAACTTTTAACATCACCGCTATGTTAAAAATACACCATAGTTGAGTACAAAATTTAATCAAACGAATTGTAAACCGGTAAACCACCACATGTTGTGTAAAGTTTACCCCGCTGGCATGCGAGTTCCTTTTTAACATACTAATGTGTAATACTTTACCCCACTTTGTGTAATTATTTTTAAGTGTGTAGAGGCTGATGCACGGAATCTACGAGAGTTCCTCCAATCAAGAAACGTATAACCTGCTCACGAGTTTGCCTACAATTAAAACACTGTACCATACGATATTTGATACTGACGGAAGGCATTCCAGAACTAGCTGGGGGTACACCGTTATCAGCTGAGCACGTAACACTTGTGGATGTGAAGCAAGGTGCCTTGAGTATATATTACTAGTATAGACTCATTAATCCATGGATCATCTACGGCAGAAAGGCCACTGTTTTCGACGACTCTCTGCTCTCCCAAGAGCCAGTTATGGCTGGTGTTGGTTTGCATGTAGACCCCCCGTAGTATTCTCATTCGATCAATTTATACCCTACCTTGTGCTATTCCCAGTGGGACCCCATACTTTTTATGCATACCTATCCAACATGCATGTCGTTCTTTAGATTTAGAAAGTGTTTCCAGAAATTTGGAATGGCTTTACCATTCCCCGGCAGATGGCCGCTAATCGAAGGTGGAAGACCTCTATTGAAATATTCAGACAAAATGTATAGCTAATATACTTCGAGATAACGTTTCGTGAATAGACCACTGACCTCTTCATTCACATGGATAGCGGGCTGCCGACCTTTGAATGGTCCGCCTAGTGAAACACGAGGAAGTTGGTTTTTGACCCATAAATACCTGGCGGAAACAATGCATACACTGCTGTGTACAACATATTCCACACAATATGTTCTATTGTTTGACGAGACCCGCTATCCATGTGTAGAGGTCCATGGAATAGACAGATTCTAACAGTCGCCATAACTACTCTGGGGCACGGTTCAAACCAAATCTACCCACTTCATTTGTATGTTGGGACCCACGCTTGAGTACGTATGGCTCAAAATACGCGCTTTGGCATAAAAAATTTGTTTGTTTGCCGTAACCAACCCGACCCGCCCGACCCGAACAACTGCCGACTCAAAAAATTTTATGCGAATTAACACAAAGTAAAAAAAAAACAATCTGCCCACCACCCATGATTTTCGTCAACATCAAAACAAGACAAAAAACTACCAACAAGCGAATAAAAGTTTATTGTTGCTATGTCATTAGCATGTTGTATTCATTTAGAGTAAAAACAATTGTGGAGATGAACATACGACCGACCGACCCGTTTTTCTCTCCGTACCCAGCTATTGATGCCAGCGAGGTGTTTGAATATGCAAAACCGGACTTATGATTATTTAGTGACTATTGCGCTACACACAATAACAAGGGGTTTTTTTTTTAAGTTCCCCCTTAAATTCAAGGACATTTCGTGGCATAATCTTCACTTAGAACTGAATGTTTAGAACATTTTAAAACGTTTTTTGAAGAGACGAACCATTTTGGCTTTCTGCCACAAAAGTTATTTCTTTTCAAAAAAACATTCTTGTTCTCAAAACACACTCCCTTTTTCCAAAACTCACGTCTTCAGAAAAGTTGCAGTATTCAAAGGTCTAAAGTCAACATGTTATCAATTTACGATTTCATTTCATTTCTTTTTATTCAATGAAGTCTGAAACAAATAAGCTTAAAACAAGAACGTATAGGCAAACACCAATTGGCGTGCATGGAACTCTCACGTCACGCAAACTCACTCGTTCACGGGTCATTCGTTCACTGCTGTCAGAAGCTCAACAAAATAAACCAATGCTATAACTGCTTAGCATAATTATGACATCCGCTTTAAACTTTCCATACCAATTCAATTCTTCTTTGGATATTATCTCACTCACCCGCAACGTCAATAAGAAGTTGAGTTTCAACTTCATCGCCAGCAGCAGAGCATTGGATCTCGTTACCTTGGTGCTCCAAAAATAATGCAACAAACGTGAAACGGTGGGTGACAGGTTGTGCAGCACATTGTACTGCGTTTTCTGCGCCAACATGGTCCTGTTGAACGTTGTTTCCATTGCTACTATACAGGAACCAACTAACACTGGGTTCCCCATCACCTCCATTGACCATACATTGAAGGGTTATCCTTGAATCATTGACTACATGGATATGTGTTGGTGTGACGATCGGAGTAGGAGAATCGCTCAGTTCAGGCACCGTTGTGATAATAGCCGATGAAGGTTGAGCTTGAAAAGGCAATACGGTTACATTGATGTCAATATCAACATTTTTTTCTGAATAACTGTAAAATACTTTTCCTCGGGCATTGGAAATGGCTGCTACAATCACTTGAACTGGTTTAGGGATTGCCATAAGGACATCAACTTAAGCGGGTATTACTATAGTTTTTTAGTTTTTCTCGAGCGATATCATATTTTCTGAACATCAGAAAATGTCAGCTACACATACCCTATGCCTTGGTCTGAAGTCTGCAAAAGCAGTATTGTGTATTCCTAATCGAAATTAATACCCCATTATGGTCATAATACACTAAATGAGTATCAGAATATAACACTTTTGACGTTAAAATGATTGCTATAATATCCATTTTTAAGGATATTTTCGTTTCTGCAAAAGTGGTCACGTCTAGATAAATTGAGAGCTATATAAAGTTTGTATAGCTATATTGCTTTTAAGTTTCCAAATTTCTGATCCACAAAACAAATATATTTTCACTTTAATTATAAATTTAAATGTAATATACTATCTGCCAGAAATGTTTAGTTATTTGCTGTGTGCCGTGCCTGACGTGCGTCCACATTTTTTTTTTTTTTTTTTTTTTTTTTTTTTTTTTTTTTTTTTTTTTTTTTTTTTTTTTTTTTTTTTTTTTTTTTTTTTTTTTTTTTTTTTTTTTTTTTTTCACGTGAATGCTGATTGCCTTTTTGAGCAGTTCTGCCTCCACATTGGTTAATCGCGCATGGGGCTACCCACAGACTCTGCCCCTTATATGCAGATATTATCGCGCGCGAGTTACCCACCTCTGAATAATTCTGGCAGTAACTTTAGGATCCTTCTCTTGTGTCTTTTTTATTCAATCATTATTATTCATAAAAAAAAAATACAGAAAACCCAGGACACGGTTTGGGAAATCCCAAACACAGACAGGGTATAGACAACACAAAACACACAAAATAGATGTTTACAAGCATAAAAACAATTATTACACACACACACACACTGACACACACACACAGACACACACACACACACGGAGATAAATACCTGGATTACGTACGAACACTTATATCTTCTGAGAATGGAGCACTTAAAGGCTGACTCAGAGATTTTGAAATATATATTTTTTTGTAGAACAGCAAAGCAAATTCTAAACGGCATCAACTTCCGGCGTAACCCCAGTGCTAGTCTTTTTCGAAGACTTTAAAACGGTAGTAGGGCGCTCTTACGCATATTGAACGGTCACTCACAGACTTGATTAAAGGCTAGGTCTGGTCACGAATATTTAAATCTAAATGACCATTATTGAAATGACACACTATTTGGCAGCGAGGTTAATCCACGTACCCTCGACGAATTGAAACTGAGACAGGTTTTAAGATTAGCGACCGAAATCACAAGCTACTGGAACATCCTGCTAATATGAAATGGCCCGGGGGCAATTCTGCATGTGCCTTCTCTACTACGCTCATCCACAAGTTGTTCCGTCGGTTCAGCAGCAAGTTATATATAATTTTTCGTGCGGGCCACTATTTCAACATCATGAAATGGACGTAAATTTGGCCGTTTCATCTCCCGCATTAACTTCCATCAGATCCCAATTTCTATATCTTCTAATTACAAAATCGTTCTGTTATGACAAGTACCGCGCATTTTTTAGTATTCCACTCTAGGTATATTTAAAACCAGACAATTACCAACCCAACTGTGTAAAATTCAATTTTGAAATTGGGCGCTCTTCAAATATTCGTATTGCTTTCAGAAGGAATTTGATGAATAACAACTAGCTCTCTTATCTTGTTAACCAATATGTCCACTTCAGTGCTCTCTGAATAGGTCATCACATCTTTGACCTCACACCTGATGGTACGACCACAATCGCTTGCTGTGAATGATCTTGTGAAATGACTCTTACTAAAGAGTGAACCATCGGCCGAGTTTTCCCAACACCTCAATTCTAAGCCGTTGCAAGAACAGGAACACACGTCCATTATGCTCCTCCCTCTTCAAGTATGAACTTCTTGTCCATTGAAATTGGCTCAAATCTTTTCCATAGAAAAGGCTGAACCTCTGTTAGAGAAAAAGGGTCATGTTGATAAAAATACATTACATGTAGTTAGCTTTCCCCTATTTGAACAAGTTATAGCAAATGTGGGAGTCAACAGTTGTACTGTTTGTCCATTTGGCCTTGTAGAACATACAAGTTGCAAAACTCGAATGTGCGATCCAACTACAAAAAGCGGGAATTGTCAAAATTAACCGATTATATGTCGGTGTGTGTATACAACATTGTGGTGTCGTGTTAAAACCCGAAATACTAAACGTTTCGAGAAATTGTATTTGAAACTAGCCCCTTTGCAGAGTCATTATCATACGCTAATATACAAGGTTTATACTTATTAATTCAAATTGACATTAAGATAACACTTGCAAATGTATGTTGTGAAATGTATGTATTGGCTCTTATCGCTAGATAAGCTAGATAAAATTCAAACAATAAAGTTATCCTTCGTTTGGAAACAAAATAAAAATTACTATAATTACGCTTTTTTTATTTTTTAAATACTTGTATAATTATTGCCTGAGGAATAACAAATTTAGAGTGGGAGCACGGACTTGGGTCAAACATCATCGTCATTTCCCACTACACATCTCAGCTTTGATTGACACCTTTGGTCGTTAGTATGGACCCTCTACCTCAATGCAGGGTAGTTAGTGGTGTCAAATTGTGGGTGGTCACTTTTTTCTAGGGGGCCAATTTAAGTTTAGCCACAGGGGTCAACGTTTAAATTAATACTCCAAAATATCCAATCATTTTGAGATGTATGTCACTTGTCCCTCTGTCAGAAGGATTTCCAAAAATGTATGTTTGTACCATCTATGACCATTGGTTTTAGAGTTATTTGTAAAAATGAATAACGTGCAAAAAGGCATTTCCGCATTTCCATTAGTCGGTCGTATGGTCAAACGCGCAAACACTGGAAGCTCACATATGCAGGACAGTCTCACATTACTACATAAAAAGGTTATTCCAGCACATTAGTTTTGTTTAATAACTCACCTTCCGTCCTACTGCACACCAGTTGAAGCAAACAAGCTAACAGAACGCAAGCCCTAAACCGACAGGTCGTGGCAGCCTTGAAACTGCCCAATTAGTCCACATCACATTTTTTTGTCAACCGACCGTCCCGCTGTTGCATAACATGGGTCCAAGTGGGACCGGGCTATTTTTCTCGGAAACGGAAGTGTAGGTAGTTCAATGTTTTGATCAAGTATTGCGCAGCTGAAAGGCAGGCAATGAAAAAAAATACCGTTGCCTTATGCACTTAACTCCTAAAAAGTGAGAAATGTAAGTTAAGAAATTAAGTTTATGTAACAACTGGTTTAATTGTTAATACTCCAATTCTATCAGTGTATCATCAGGGTGCATTAGTACTTGTAAATGATAAGTGTCTTGGTAATCAAAGATCGCCGACCGTGCTCGAGCGGTTACCGACACCGTCGTACTATTGGTGTCGTTACTCGCACGTGTGATAAGGGCGCTGTAGTCACTTTCGTAAAGGTAAGTCCCGTCGCTAACCGTAGTCCTGACAGTATCTGCACTGGCTGATTCCTTGTACGCCCACCAAATCCCAGGTGATGCCGACATCTGGACGCGAGCTGAGCGCAACACCACCACTGAGATATGACGTCCGTGCTCAAGTTGGATTTACACCGTTTTAGGCCAATGACCCGTCAATTGTCAAGACAACCAAGACTATGTATTGATGCTGAGGAGGTTTCGGCAACTTCAACGATGCAAAAATGGAGGAAATTAGCCATTAGTAAAAGGAAATTAGGTCAAGTTGTGCACTCAAGGCCGTAGCCAGGGGGGTTGCGGAAGGGTGCGGCGCACCCCCCCCCCCCAAGACAAAGGTCGCTTTTTTGATGTGAGGTCGCTTTTTGTCATGTTGAAGGTCCTGTGTTTCAAGCTGAAGTTTGCCTGCTTTCCTTAAATCTGTTGTTTTACGGGTTCTGATGTATGTTATATGGATTGATTAAGTCGCTGTTAATCCCTTGCATTACGCATTACAATGTTTTTGGAACGCTGCGATGATGTTATTGAGGTTTATGTCCCCCCCCTCCCGGCTTCAGAATTTGGAACTCAACGCGGTTGTGAAAAATTTTGGGTCAACCCGGCGAGCGCCAGCGAGCCGAAAAAACTGGTTTGTTGGGACGCAAAAGGTCCACTTCGGGAAATACGCACCCCCCCCCCCCCACACACAAATTCCTGGCTACGGGCCTGTGTGTGGCACTATTAAACTGTTCTTAAAAGTGTCGTCTTGACCCAATGTTAACTGTTGCAGGGACTCGAACGTGCAAATAACTGTTTTAAAAGGGACACGAAACGGGCAAAGATGTAAATAGATTCGTGTGTGGTGTTAACTTAGTGAACGATAGTAATTCGTAAGCGGAGTGATTCGTGCACAGAATATGACCCAGATATGGAGGTTATGAAATAGATTTCTGAGACCATTTCCATTTATGGTTCGCGACCTAAACTCGTGGTTCAAGCCTTACTGTGGTCAACTGTTTGGCAAGATACTTAATCTCAAAAACCCCGTCGACCCAAGTGAAATCTGTGGAGTTGTAATGGGGATATTAAATCTAATTGTGATAGGCTTATGTGCTTGTAAGGCATGTCTTGAGCAGCCACTTAAATGAAGCGAAATGATGTGACAATATCTTGAAGTCGGTGTAATAATAATTGTCAAACCGCGCTTTTGAGACTTGTTTTACGGTTGATAAGCCCTATATAAAAATGGTTATTTATTATTATTGATAAATGCCTTTGCGACATTACCCAATTTTCGGTAAGGGGTGTAGTAGGACTGTTAAAGGTCGTCAGCTCTGCATGTATCCTAAAAGGCCGGGGGGCGGAATACGCCCCGGCGACATTTTTTGTCGTACCTCACCTATTTTGTTATTTTTCACACGAAAAAACTATACTAAGGACTTATTCTTTGAAGCCTTGCGCTCGATAAGACCATTTGGAACAAAATCGGACCCCTATACTATACGGTTATGACGCAGGAATTACGATAATCGCGCCTGCGTGCGAAGAAGAGAAGAAAGAAAAGCTATTTTTCCCCATTGAAAACAGCAGAAATACAGTTTGTGATGCTAAGGATACAGTGTTATACTACTGTTTTATCTGATTGATTTGGATTTATTGTCGTAAGAGCATGTGTTGCGAATACTTTGACACACATCCTGGCCAAAAAAAAGTCCAACTTTTGCTTGAAAAATGGCGAAAAATTTTCGATTTTTTTTTCGGTTTTGATTTTTGCCCATATGACGTCATGTTTGACGTCACTGTGCCGTCAACAAGGTAGTTTGGACCTTTTTTTGGTAGGTTATGGCGCTATTTTCTTTTATGCTCTATAAATAATATTAGGGCCGATAGTGGACGGTTCGATTGTAGTATTTTCCTTCCGCACCTATTTAAAGGCTCACCAAAAGGTGGATTAAGTTTGTAGTCCTCGCCCGTCGTGTTGATGTGCACTCGTACCGTAACGTCTTAAGGTGTGTGTTATCTTAGTTTTATAATTTACTCGCGAGTCAAGAACAAACCCCACCCCAAAAAAAAAAATGTTATTGTTCATGTCGTTTAGTAGTAAAATAAATGTTTTAAAGGAATGCATTCACAGACTGTTCTGCAGAGTTTATTTGTCTACGAGCTGAAGGTACGGTAACTGCTTTGATTAAACATCACCATAAAATTTCGCGTGGAGGATCGATTCCGTGACTCGACTCACGTGGCGATGTGGGGTAACTAAACCTGTGTCTCAAGAACAGGTATGTTTAGAGTAAATTTATTTCTTGAAGAAAGGTTGTATTTTTTTTATTTTTTTTATTTTTTTTATTTTTTTTATTTTTTTTATTTTTTGTATTGTTTTGTTAATGGATTGTTGAAATTGAATGTTCAGTGTGCTTAGAAGTGTGCTTAAACACGATTTGTTTTTCGAGCCAAGATGGGTGACCCCAAAGTATGACATGGAGGGTTTGGTTACACTTACTCGTGTGGGTAAACCCGATGAAGATTTCGACAATTTTGTAACCAATTTGAGGCATATGCGCTAGTTCAAATTTACTGATATGAAGAAAGATTTGGCCATTTCAAACTAGAGTCGCGGCATGAATGCTCTCACCTACTTTCGATCCATTCCAGTTGAGGAAAGGGTTCTTTGAAATATTCAAAAGATATTCAAATATCATTTTGAGCGGTGACTCATGGAAATGGCATGAGAAACTAAATTGTTATCTCGTAGACAGGCTCCAGAAGAGTCTTAGACGACTATGTTTCTGACATAATGAAAATGTCTTCTCAATTGAACAAACCAGAGTAGATCAAATTCTTTTTTTTTCGAGCGTCTTTTACCCAAACACGCTGCATTTGTGTTATCCAAGGAACCAAAAACCTTAAAGAGGCATGTAGATTTTGCTCGCCGTTCGGGGATCAAACGTGGAGGAGACTGCTAAATGATACTCCAACATCAAACTCGCCTCAAGTGTATGTTGTATTGACAGATCCTGATAGACAGTAAAATGGATGTGTTGTAATTAGTCCAAAAATAGCCACAAGAGTGAATCTTCTTGAGGATTGGAACCAACAAAAAAAATCGCCGTCTCCTTCACAATTCCTGCCAGCGTTTAATCACATCTTTCGGATTTTCCTCAACCACCCCTCGTCAATCAAAGCAGAGCCAAGGTTTAGAAGACCAATGGTGTGATTATCGATTGTCATCGACAGGGACATGGTTGGAACAATGTGTTTGGAACGCTGTGATATTTATGGTAACCTTTAACTAACTTCCCCATCTGATACATGGAACTTGAAATGCAAATCATCCTCAAGAAATAATCCGATGGGAAAAAAATTCACTTGAGTCGTCAGAAATTTCTCTGAAACAGTACTTTTCCGTTGTCCCGACCCAGGTCATGTTTGCGCCAACAAGGTACAGAATGTTTTGATCCTTATACGGGGATTTAACTGCCTTAATTAAACCAAACAATGTACTTGTAAGCCATCGTGCAATGGCATGTGGGAAAAGCCTGTTGACGTAATCATTGCCCTTCCAGTTTTGACAATAGTTTGATCGTAAAACAATTGAATTCACACTCATATCGGTACCGATAGTGACCATTATTCAGAAATCATTGAGTCCGCATTTAGTGAGTAGATATACCATACCATTACTATCGGGGAGAAAGCCATAGAAAGTTTGCTTGATACGAAGCATCGGCAAATCTTGTCAATCACGAGTTCTTTTATTCTTTGAATATTTCTCATAAGCTGTCAGTTTTTTACAGCTCCACGTGCTGAAAGTTGCTCTAGAACTGCAATAAAACTTAATTTTGAGCTACTCGCCTTTGTTATCATGCCATTATTCATTCAAGAAGTTCACCAATTTATGGTTCCTATGCATATTGCCCGTAGCAACATCTCAGTCAGCAAGTCATTCTTGGCTCTAAATTCTAGAATAGGCATAAAGCCAATTATTGATTTTGGTTCACACAAGATTCGGATAACATACAGAAGTAAACATTCGGGTTGTAGGCAAGCAAGAAATTCCTCCCCATTCACAAACTGTGGTAGTGCCCTAATGTTTCCAATAGCGATTACCGAAGGATACAATCGGATTATGCCAACAGGTGGACAGAAGATTATGCATCCAGCGCATATACTTGTAGCAAATTACTATATCCCCTATTGTTTAACAAAAGCTCATAAGCTTACTACTAAGTTGTGATGAATGTTACTGATGATACCCCGAACATTGTTCCTCGGAACAAAACTTAGCGTACTTTGAATCTTGAAATAACCAGGATTATTTATCCTTTCCACCAAAAATAAGATAATTCTGTAGTAGGTGATGAACACGTATCCAATTTCATCAGTTCACGTAGATGCAAACGTCAGGGTAAGATCCTAAGGCATACGTGGAAATTCTTATCAAATACAGAATACTGATTATATGAACCTCTCTCATTCAGAAATGACTCACAGATTCATGACGGAATATGTTGATGTTTTCAAAAAAGATGGGCCATCGAGGTAGATACACAAAATTGAACATACAATTAGAACAGGCGACCATCCTCCAATTAGATGTCGGCCTTATAGACATCCGCCACATGTACAGGCTGAGATACGCCAAACAGTTGATGACATGTTAAAGATGTCTTATTAGAAGAATCAACTAGTAAAGAAATTAGCTGGAGTTTCCAGACTTATGACACCTAAACTGATGGTTCTCTCGTTTTTGTGTTGATTTTAGATCGTGTAATAAGATATGTGGCGAGACACGTACCCTTTGCCTAACTATCATGATGCCAATAGATTGGTTAGAGATAGAAAAACCAAAGATTTTTCTACACTTGACCTAGCCTCAGGATATTTCCAAATAGGTCTGGAGGGAAAGTTCTAGACATAAAAGTGCTTCGTTACCCAGATGCGATTATTCGAGTTCATGTTTGCCAATGGCGACGTTCCAATGCCCCTGACCAAATTTCAAAGGGATAGCCAAGCAGCGTATTGACGGGGAGGAACTGGAAGTAATAAAAAAAAAAAATTTAAAAAATGGGAGGAGGGGGAGAAGTTAGTAGTAATTTATCTTGCTGATGTGATTGTGTTTTCAAAGTCTTTTGATGAACATGTATATCATTGGACACGTCTTTCAGAAGTTGCGACAGGCAGGCCTGAAACTCAAACCAAAAAAATGTTACCTTTGCCGGCAGACAAAAGGTTCGTGATCTAGGCCATATTGTGAGGGAGGACCTGTGAGGGGGATAAAAGTATAGCAACGGATCCTGAAAATGAATTGAAGGTAGTGAAAGAGTATCCTATACCTACTAAGGTGTCTGAAGTCCGTGCTTTTCTTGGTTTGTGGCCTACTATAGACGTTACATTAAAGATTTTTGCAAAATCGCAGAACCTTACTAACCTGACACGGAAGGAAGTACCTTATGTTTGGTCAAGTGAATGTAATGAATCATTATAATTGCTGAAAACAAAAATTTTAGGAGCCACTATTTGGATTTGCCTCGTCATGGCTACACAATTTATATTACAAACGATGCGAGCTAATAGGGTTTGGCAGTTTCATTTTAGCTCAAAAACAAAACGAGGAAAGAGAAAGTAATAGCTTATGGTGGTAAGAGCTCATGCATAACTCGGAGGAAAAATTATAAAAACTGCAACTAGAGCATTAGCCGTTGTTGAAGGTATCAAGAAGTACTCGCCCAAGACTTACAAATTAGGCGTCAAAATTCATTATGTAACGGCACTGTGCATTCAAATGGTTATTGAGATCAAAGCGAAACCACTGGTCGTTTAAGCACGTGGGTTTTGAAATTGCAGTCATATTATTATGAAGTTGTCCATATTAAAGGCGGGAATAATAGTAATGCAGATGCTAACTTCAGTAGATAGCATTCTCTAATTAGTACTTCATGTACTTCATGTAAATGCATGCATGGTAAAAAAACGTTTCCTGCTCACTCAGCCTTCAGATTTCCGGCCTGGGTTCAACTGTGACCTCGAAAGTATCAATGCTCATCAGTGAACCTGAACCGAAACCTGAACAACCTACAGTGAATGTGGTGCGGAATCTTGGGTATCAGAGGGAAAAGAATATCTGCGTTGATAAAGAGTAAAGATCATAGATAAGACACCTTCCTTTCCTGATAATCTTGACATTGACAAAGCTTTCATATAAACAGGCTCAATTGTCCGACTCGGTTGCCTGGTCAAATGTAAGAGATTCTAGAGAAGATATACTACCTGACAACAGACACAAGCAAGGCAGTTACTTTGCAGGCTGAAATTCCTTATGGGCTCAAGGCCTTTTATATCATATATGGCATACACCAGCGAGGAGGCACTTCCCAGAACGTAACGTTATACAATTAAATTGTAACAGAAAAACTATGATTACTACTGTAATTGGAGAGTTGTCATGATAATGTTCTTGCAGCACATTTCGGTTTCCACCGTACTTACCGTAAAATCAGGTTAAGATACTTGGAAAAAAATGTACAGAGACATTGAAATTATGTGCGGGTCTTGCTGCATCATGTGCTCAGAAGAAAAACACATAGACACAAAGTGCAGCTCCATTAATGACAATGAGCGGTTCCAGGGGTTTTCGAGCATGTAAGTGTAGACATCCTAGGCCCTTTACCAGTAACTAACAAATGGAAGTACACGATATGTTATCTGTTTACGCCATTGTACAGGTGAGCCAATATTGACGTCCCGATTTAAAAAACTACTGATTGCACCTACTGTAGCAAAAGTATTTTTCACTCAAGTCATTTGTGAGCCTGGATGCCCTCAAACATTAATTAGTGATAGAGGTACGCAAACTTCTTGAGTAAAAGGAGTGCCTTAGAAGTTTGTAGGATAATGTGTACACAGAAATTGAATACAGTCTCGTACCAGTCCTCAGGCAATCACTATACAAGAAAGGTTTAATTCTGTCATTCTGGAAACAATATATCATTATGTCAATAGATTTCATACAAGTGGCGACGAGATATGCCTGCTATTCAATGCTATCGTTCAACTCCCGCTGATAATTAGTGGATTTGCCTTTCTTTTATTATATAGGCCAGAGAGGCTAGCTACCACTGGATGGGACATTGCTGAGTGATTATAAAATATCCAGACATGACTGTAAGGGAACATATGCACAATCGGTGTCACAACTGGAGGGCTTTCCGTGCCGTTTCTAAGCAGATGCTGAACTTAATCAGGGCAACATGAAAGCACGTTATGATACACGTGCACAAGAGGGGAATTATCAGGTGGGTGATACCGTTTAGGAATATTAATACAGACAACCAACCAGAGATTGTCTCGTAAACTGTTAAAGTTCTGGTCAGGACCATACTTGATTGTTGAGCAACTGCCCGCGCGCCTGTCAATTTTCAGGGTGCGAAATCTGCCTAATAACAAAAATTCTGGCCCGCCCACCTGCACACGCTAATCGCATGAAGTTTGCTTACGATCGGTCCTGTAAGGCCAGAAAATAATGTTATGCCCAGGGACTTTGTGCAGAGAGACCCTTTGGATGGTCTAGGGATGGTGACTGCTCCTGAAGATTCATTTTCACACTGATGGCCAACACAAGGATCGACAAGATAGTGTACCTATAGTCCCAGGTCGTTACCAGCTAGTTATGCCAATAAACACGTGAATTGAAGTAGAAAAGATAATCAGGGCGACCAGATATAGAAATAATAAGCTGGAGTACTCTCTTAAAGTGCGCGAGATTTCCCAGTTCTCGTAACACGTGGGAACCTGTGGAAAATAATCAGAGTGCTTTGCGACTTTTGACCAAAGAATATCAGTGAAAATATCCGGAAGATTTAAGTGAAAATTTCAAAAATTCAAATTGGGAATTGTTTACATATGTGATGATCATGAAAAAATTGACCAAAAATTCTTTGACATGCCATGTTTCTTGAACACAAATATATTGGGTGACAGGTGATGTTATGGCAAAATTGGTTATGACAAAATTTATAAATGTGTTGAGTATCAAATGATGAAATTAGGTGGTCGTATTCTGTTGAGAGCTTAACCTTTTGGTGTACTAGAATTAAGTGGGTATTCCACGGTAGTATCATGCATTGAAATATAGTTTATGTGTTAATTGCAATCTATTATTTAGTGAAGTTATAATAAAAAACAATGTTATTAATTGCCTGTCGTACCCTGGCTTGAGTTTGTTTCAGAGACGTCTGTTCTGTGTGCCGCGCCGGTGTGTTTCGTCTATTTCTTCTGGGACTCATAGGCCTACCAGTCGACAGATATTGCGCGCCACTTGAACATCTAAATTATGCGATTGAATTAACCGAGCCGAAGAACGTATGTTTTATGTGTATTAATGGAATGTGATGTACTTCGTTACTTGAAGGTACGTGGGACATAACCAATTGCTAGAGCCCGCTTGATAGTTGAACGCGCTCTAAAGAAAATCTTCAGCACTTGTTATATAAGTGCTTCGTCGTCGGATCCGTAAATTTCAACACTCTGTGATATGGAAGTTCTCGTCGGAGGATGGAATTGCCGGGTCTTCTTATTTTGTCGCCGTATTTTACGTATGGAATACATTTTTCATGAGCTGCGGAGGTCAGTTAAACGCTAGTTAATACAAATTGGGAACACACATCATTTGGGTGAACACATTTCACTTCGTTAAATGAGGATATAACGCTGGTGCGTTATGGTGGAACCGTCATTATCATGTCCATGAAAAATTTGTAATTTGCCCGACAAAAGTTATGGTTTGTGCTTTTATAATCCGCCTGAGTGGGGTCAAGTTCATATTTCGGTCAATTTCACTGTACTCGACCAAGCTTCAGATCCTACAGCAGCGTATCTACTGGCCATGGAATTCGTCTCGTGTAGCTAATGAACTTTAGCGAGTACTTTAAGGGTGTTAAATTAGCTTTTAGTTTGTGTTTTGATCATGCTAGAGGGATCCTATGATTTATAATTATGTATCTTTCTTGTCATAGTGAGGACGATCCTGTAATTTTTCATATGCGCCCCCCCCCCCCCCCCCCCCCCCCCCCCCCCCCCCCCCCCCCCCCCCCCCCCCCCCCCCCCCCCCCCCCCCCCCCCCCCCCCCCCCCCACCCCCCCCCCCCCCCACCCCGTTATAGTTCGTTATCACTTAACCATTGTGGGAATGCAGACATAAGTATCAGATAAATTGTACGAAACATTCACTCAATTAGAATAACTCCAATATCATATCATGTATTACATCGCTCCTAGTCTTTGTGAGAATAGTTGTATTAAAATTTGTCAGAGCCAATTGTCTAGTCAGGTGGAGTGTATGTTGGCGCTATTCTTTATGCTCTATAATAAATTAGGGCCGATAAGTAGGAAGGTTCGCATTGTAGTATTTATCCTTTCAGTCCACTATTATAAGGATCTACTCAAAAAGGGGATTAGTGTAGTCCTCGCCAGTCGCGTTGTGTGCGGTACCGTAACGCTTCAGGTGTGTGGTAATCTTAGTTTTATAATTACTCGCGAGAAGTCAAGTTTTGTTCAGTCGTTTAGTAGCCTAAAATAAAATGTCTTGGTGTTTTAAAGAATGCATTCACAGACTGTTCTGTAGAGTTTATTTGTATACGAGCTGGGTACGGTAACTGTTGAGTTAAACACATCACCATAACAGTATCACAATGACACTCAGGAGGGTCATATCTATCCATTGGTACCACGCATATGATAGTTCATCAATCCGTTCAGAGAATCCCTCCGCCCCCGGGGTTGAGATGGGTCCAAAAAGTCCGGCTCTTTTAGGGTTAATGCGACCCATTCATATTCTTTGATGAAGTTATGTTCGCCCAAAAGCCGACAAACGGCGCCTCTCGCCGAGGTCTTGTATTGGTTATTGGCAAGCATTCAGATTTTATTGCAGACGTGACCAACGAAGCCTTTCGGGCTCGCTTTCAACAAGATACATATTCATCGCATACTGTTGAAAGAGTAGCGTCAGCGACGTTGAAGTAGGACCATCACTAGAGGCGTGGGAGTAGCGTGGAATCGTTGGAACCAATCAAAAATGTATTCACGTGTATTCACTACCGGAAGCCATATCTTGTTGTAATATCATCCAAACGGCACATGTTTTCCTATGGATAGCGTGTTCCCAAGAATTACGCACTCACACCATAGTTCTTGCACTGCCAGCCTCGATATGATCGCTTGCGCCAAGTCTTAATGTGTCTAGGAATTATAGAGGATTCTTCATAATAAGCGATAAAGTCTTTTTTAGGATTCACAATTAAGAATAAATAAATAAATCACATAAATAATAAAATAAAATAATTACTTTGTACATCCACAAGGATGCTGACATATCGTCCTCCGGATCTGCAGGTTAATACCGGGCTTATTTCCATATCAGTAAATCGCACAGTCGTAAATACAGTGTGAACATAGCTGTCGCCCTCTTGTATTGTATTGGCGGAATTCTGGATGGCGTTGAGGTTGCCATAATCAAAGTGAACGTCATTTACAGGATTGTCATTGGTGACGCGACATTCGAAGTTGTAATATCCTGGTAGAATACTAACTCTCTCTCCGTTTGAATAATGAACGTTGTTCATGATTAAACTTAGTATTCCTGTAAAAATATCAAAGATTAACTCTCGTTTATACCAACACAACGCATCTTTCAAATATATGATGGGTACTCCTTTGATGTTTGATGGAATGAACAGTGTTACAATTTGGTATTTATGTATACGGTTTCACACCTCTAATTAAACTGCGTATACTTTCATGTACAAACACGTCATCAAGAATCTCTTATTTCTTCGCTATCATGTGACTGGTACCTTAAATATTAGGTTTTCTCAGAAGATCTTGATACTGTCAGCCTGCCAAGCATGGAAATTACAAGGGTTGACCAGCATCCCAGTGAGAAATCGGCACCCGACAAAATTCGCCGCATGCCACGGACTATTGAATAGAAGCACCGGCCATTTTGTCCCTGCAGAAAGAGATAGGTATTCGGCCTGAAAATTTTAAATAGAGTAATGGACACTTCTGATTTACAAATGCTCCTTTAAGCAGAACCCTAACAATGGTATCTAGATGAAAATTGCAGCCATTTTAAGCAAATCCAAGCTTTTTTGAGGGGTCAACTTATGTATGTGCCCACTGTCGCTAATTTTAACAATGCCTGGCAGTAGTAAAGTCTCGTGCCGAGCAAGCTCGTGCGCGGAGTGCCCATCTCTCTTTCCTTAGCGTTTGGGCCAGACTCCTCCGTATTATGTTTGCTGTGGGGGGGGGGGGGGGGGGGTTCGCCACTCCTCCCGCACAGCGAGTCTGTTACTTTCCCAGTATTGAATAATGCTGGTACCCATTTATACACCTAGGTGGAGAGGAGTAATTAAGGTAAAGTGCCTTACTCAAGGGCACAACACGTTGGCCGCAGTGGGACTCGAACCCACGACCTTTGGATTGCGGAACGAGCGCTCAATCCGCTGGACCACACGTGCCCAAAAGGGTTGGGTAATTAGAGGTGTGAAATCATACCATAGGCTCTCCTTCAACTATCCACACCGATGCAAACGGGTAGGTCTTTTATTTTGGCATTTTCTTGTTCTTCTTGTTCTTACCTCTTCTGTTTCTGTTGGTTCGTTCTTTCTCGATCGCAATATATTATGCGGCTGCACCGCATGATATATTGCGATCGAGCGTTTCTTTAGAAGCCACTAACAGGCCATGAGGCCAAAGCGAAAAAGATGCTCGGATAAGGACCAAGGTGGCGCACCCCTGGGAAGTACATAATTCTTCCAAAATAATTTTCCTAAAATTATAGAAATCAGTTCTACGTGTGTTCTCACTTCTAGTATGTGCACATTCTCGAGAAAATGAATTAAATGTCATCTCAATTTATGCCCTGAATATCAGTGACTACGGGATGTACACCATGACTCATTGACTCCAGCAAATAATTGGTGCTATAGACCGTATTCTATATGACGTCAGCCACCAGACATGTTGGTGGACAAGATGCATACATTCCAGGACTACAATACATTAAGCTGTCAATCGATCCATGTTTAGCGATTGCACAGGGATCATTGACATGTGAATGTATTGTAGTACTGGAATGCGTCTATCTTGTCCACCAACATGGCTGGCTATTGAATACGGATCTAAATTGATAAGTAAATCCGCTCGGTATGTAGAAGACCAAACACTTCACAGATTCCTTTTTCATCTGGAACTGCAGAGCCATTGTTATTATCCATGCAACTGAAAAGATTGCAGGTGCTATACCATCACCCCGATTTAGATTAAGCTATTTTTCATGACGTGTAACACAAATTACCTGCCCTCTTTCACGAATAAATAAAGTTAGAGGCTCTACTGTGTGTTCAATTTTCTTTGACCCTATATTTCATCCTTTATTCGAAAGGGAAACGAAGGTGAACAAAGCTCACGAGAAAAAAAAATGTTTGCCAAACTGTGACCTAACATATTTGTGCAGAACCAAACCCGTAACTTGCCGCGTAACCCCATTTCTATGCAATTTATTGCTTTCATAGTAGAAATCGAAATCATTCACCTATATGAAATGCAGGTGAACCGGTGCCGAACAAACTTTTATTTGCATAGAAAAGAGGTCCAATATTAATATGAAGTTATGGGTGTTGGTTCTGCACCCAAGATGTTAGGTCATAGCTTGCCAATCACACTTCTTACATGCTTTTTGCTCATCTTCGTTTTCTTTTGAATAAATGATGAAATATACGATCAAAGTTATTAAACTCCCAGCAGAAGTTTGAGTTTTATTTTCTTCGTGAATGAGGCTGTAGCTCAATCTAAACCGGGCGGTGAAAACAACTGAAAAGATCTTAACGTCAAGGACAATAACAATGGTTTTGCAGTCCAGAGAATCTGAAGTCCGTTGACCTATTCATCCTATTCATAACGGGCGGATTTACTTATCAATAGCACCATTATTTCCCGGAGTCATGGAACGTGGTGTACATCTCTTGGTCACTGATATTCAAGGGAAAAAAGAGATGACATTTAATTCATTTCACGAAAATGTGCACATACTAGAAGTGAGAACACGTGTAGAACTGATTTTGATAATTTTAGCAAAATTATGTACTTGTAAGGGGTGCGTCACCTTTGTAAACGCCATGAGTCTTGACCGCTAGCCTATTACTGTTTATATAATTCTTGAAGTTGTTAACACTTATGGTATCGATTTAAGACCATAATTGTTCCTCACTTATGGTCTTAAATCGAGAATTTGTTTTTATTTGACATGGAAAAGTTTTGGAGGTTAATAGATTTTGAAGTATTGTACGAGCTAGCGTCGCTATTTAAAGATGAATCGGGAAAACTGCACTTTCAAGAGAGCGGATATTGTAAAATCTCGTGATTTGTATGAAATAAATGTGTTACCCAAAAATAGTGGACGATTAGCAATTTTAACGTAGGGTAGGCGTGGGAAGTGGTATATGGTGGAATTAGCCACGGAACAAGTCTATGAAGTTACACGATTCTGTCTAAACAAGACGGATCGACGCTTTAACGGGGTTACCTGGCCGAGCTTTTTTGACGAAAAATTAACCAACGATATCATTGTTACAGCGCCCGAAGTTTCGCACTTACTGTAATTTCGTGTGGCATCCCCCCATGATTGTGTGGTATATTTTAGCTGAAATGTGATGATAGGATGTTAGATAACCGGAATTCTCAAACCTCTCTTGGGGGTAGAGGGGGGTCTCGTTCACCCCCCTGAAATAAACGTCTAATCGTCTATATTTTAGAAAAAAATATCAAAATGCAAAATTTCGATATATTCAAACATACCGTTAATAAATGAACAAAGAAGGTGTCTGGAGCTATGTTTCGAGGGTAAAGATCAAGAAAGACGGATTTTGTCAAAAGACCATATTAAGGTCGCCATTATTACTGTTGTTTTCCATTTCTTGCAGATTTTTCATGCTTTAACGATTGAGACAGCGAATTCTGGTAGTAAAATTCTGATGTATTAAGCCGGTGTGGCCAGGATGGCATTATTTTGTCCCCTGTAGCCATAGTCCGGAGACACTAAGTTGGTTTAATAGTCCGGGGGGGATGTGCAAAGGTAGGAACTATAGTCCCCCGGACTATGAGTTATAGGAATGATAGTCTACAAGTGGGAATGAACGTCCGAGAGACTATCAGGGCCTTAGGAACTAAATATGCAAGTCCGACATGGACTACCATGTCCTTAGGAATTCGTTGTCCATTTCCGAAAGTAGGGGCTCTTAGTCTCTAGGGATTAATGATCTGTCAGGGGTGGACTATCGTCCTTAGGGCGATAGGTTCCAATTCCGGACATGGACTATACTTAGGACCTTAGGAATTATTCCAAGTCCAGGTAGGCAGGAATCATAGTTTTGGGATTAATGATCTGTCAGGGGTGGACTATTGCTCTTTAGGGATTAGGGTCCAATTCCGACCTGGACTATGGACCTTAGGATATTATTGTTCAAGGTCTGAAGTAGGCAGACATTAGTTCCTAGGAATTAATATTGCCATGCCAGAGTGGACTGCAGCTCCTTAGGAGCGGTTGTCCGATTCCGACGTGGCTATAAAGGTCTAGGGGATTATTGTGTGCAGGTTTGTATTGGGCGGACTATCATTTCTTAGGAATTAATGCCCTGTCAGAGGTGGACTATTATTCTTAGGGTTAGAGTCCCCTGTCTTGAGTGGACTACAATTCCTAAGAAAGTAGTGTCCAAGTCCAGGTGGAATATCGATCCGGAGGAATTAATGTCCAAGCCGACGTGGACGAATACTTAGTGCTTAGGAATATTGTCCATGTCCTAGGTACACGTTCCTTAGGAATTGGTACAAGTCCGCCGAAGAATGTTAAAGAAAGAATTCTATTGAGACATGAACCTACTCTGATAAACCCCTCACATGGATAGGATTTGTAGCCCTATAATAATAAACGAGTACCAACATGATGAATGCAACATAAGCATAAAAATTGATAGGTTTTGTTTCTCTATTTCTTTTCATGAAATCTCACTATTGATAATGTGACATTAAATTTTTCAAATACACTTGGTGACCCTTAAAGGTTGTAATAACAGAACTTTCAGGTGGCGGAGATTCCTGCATGATTTCATTTCAGGAGGATGTTCTATCCATTCGTGAATAGAGCACCCCCGAACAAGAAAAGAATGCAAGAATTCCAGCAAGGGTTTGCTCATAATGGAAGCCGCACTTGATTGGGAGTCTTTTGCGTTTTAATTTATGTCCCCGCCTAACCCACATTGACCCAAGACCTTTGACCTCATATGTGTGAAGGAAAAGTTCCAAAGCTCGAAAAATCCACTCCTTAGGCAATTTTTCTTTAAAATCCATTGATATAGACTACAGTGACTGAAAATTACCCCTAGATGACAGTGTCACATGTCGGATGTTGTACACAGTATTTTGGGGGAGTGAAACCAAAAAGTATGAAATATGTAATTATTTGTTTGCAATAAGTTCCAAATTACCCCTGCATTGAACCTTGACATCAAAACTGTTGCAGTACATATGGGGTCAGATATATCCAAATAAATCAAAGGGTAAAAATTTGGAACATTATAATAATAGTATTAATAATCAATAATTACTTAGATGAATGACAATTAAGGGGAAATGTGAATTATTCAGTAGGCTATAATGAATTAATGAATTATATTCATATCCTTTATTAGTCTAGTGGATTATTTTAATTTGCATAAATAATAAATTATATCATATCTTGATCGGAATAAAGCGTAAAGTGATAACGTTCAGGGGAAAACGAAATTTCACCCTTAAACGGATGTAATTGAGTGCTAAGGAAAGGCGAAGTTGCCCCGTAACCCACAACAGAAGCTTGGAGACTACGACGAACAGAGGACGACTGATGACGACGCACCGGAGGACGTACTACGATGATGACGTACGACGATCGACGGACGACGAGACGACGGACGAGACGACGACAGGAGATCGACGATCGACGACCGACAGACGACACGAGAGACGACGACGACCTGGAGACGACGACGAAGACGGACGAAGATATAGACGACTACAGTACGATCGGGACTATCTACAATATGTAACTCATTTATAATACATCTCCGGCGCTACTACTACTAAATACTACATACATTAGGCCATCCTACTACTCTACTACTAGGTACTACGACTACGATATAGATAGATGACGGAATTATATTAAATATTTCTAATAATTATTTTGTACTTACAATTAGGGTTAGTGATCGTGGGTATCACAAATTACAATGACGTGGCCTTTTATGTTGTCAGAGAATTGACACCAAATTTCAAGCAAGTTAATGCAACGATTGCCATGTAAGTTCCAAAAATTGATAAAAAGACTCACAACTGGTGAAAGTTAATCAATTAATGTAAACCCCTCACTTGGGTTCATGTTATCACGGTTTTGAATTAATATGCGAATGCTTCGAGCATGTGCGGTTCCTTTATTTACTTCGTTTTTTTTTTTTTTTTAAAATTAAATGAATTGTAAATTTAGAATTTGAAGTACTAGTATGACTTAATTGGTGTGCGTGTGTGTGCGTTATGTGTGGGCATGGTGAGTGCATGTGTGTGTGGGTTGTGCGTGCGTGTTGGTGTGTTCAGTTGGTGTGGGTGTGGGTGTGTGTGTGTGCGTGTGTGGGTGTGCATGTGTGGGTGCACGTGTGGGTGCATATGTGGGGGGGTGCGCATGTGTGGATGTGTGTGTGGTTCACGTTTACTTAAATCAATAATATAAATCACTCAATCTTACAAAATCACATTAGTACAAAAATTCTAACAAAATGAAACAAATAGCACACCAGCTAAACATTTGGTGAGATTTTGGGAGATTGAGATTCAAGGGGCTTAGGGTTAAGTAAATTCATTGCACATGCTTTACTTGAATTTACCTAGGGGTAATGAGGTACGGCATGTAGTACCGAAATGAAATTTAAAGTAAAAGTTAATTATGTCCCCGGCCCCTGCTAGTACCCTGAAAAGGTTGGTCTTCAGGACAATGAAAAAGTGGGAATATGTCCGGTGGACAATCATTAACTAGGGCTAGTGATCCGCAACAATCATACCGCAAAATTCCGGAAAACAATAAAATTGAAACCGTTGCAAGTTAAAAAAAAAATAAAATAAAAAACATACTCTATAGCGACTCGAACCTGGTTCATTCACTTTCGTAAGTCAGAGAGACCTTACCGCTATACCACGAAGGCGGTTTGACGACAGCTGCTGTTTTGTAAAAACCATTTATCACACTCTAGTCTGATAACATTGTATTCATTCATACCTATAAGTGTCAAAAACACGTGTTATACAGGCACTACCGTTTTAGCGGAGGACAATGGGTTGACTTTCATTGGTGTAAAAGGAAACTATAGTCCGATAGAAACATAGTCCGGTTGTATTTTAAACTATTTGTAAAAATACCTAGAAATAAAATTGAAGTAAGGACTACTTTTTCTAGACGAGAGGGTTTCCACCGGTTTGAAGACAAGACTAGGGACCCTGGAAGCTCATGGTCCCGGAGTATAAAAATGCAACATTAAAGCTAAAGAAAGGACTGGTATTCCTAATCATAGGAACAGGGGTCCAAAGGGTGAAGACCACTTGACCCCTAGAAGCCATGGTCCGAGGACCGCTCGGTTCTGTAGTCCGGTTAGGGTACTTGTTCCTAGGCGACAGGGGTCCGAAAGACCCTTGTCCCTAGGAACCACAATCCCCGGGCTATATCTCCAGGGGGGACTATATTCTTTCAACCGGCAGGGAGAGATCATGGGAGATATCCCTATCTTAACATGTCATTGTCGACATTGAATGTGATGCTCGAAACGCTTGTTGTTCTGTTCGATAAATAAGTAAATAGCTCGTTAATTAAGTGAAATCGTTGTTTTTACTAGCAACATAATCAATAGCTATGTAAAACGCGTATGGGTTGTATATCCAACAGTATTTAACTTATTTTGCAATTCTATACTATAGAAAGGACCCTGTTTGAAACGTGCAAATTTAAATGCCAACATTCTTCAATTTTCAAGTTCGTTGAAACTTTACAATGCCGCCAAAAAATCAAGGACGAAATTTTGTTGTGGCATCTTGACTACAGTCAACATTGCATCAGTCAGCCAGGGTCAGTTGGGAAAGTGACAGCTGATTCTACGCGTCTTTGGGCATTCCATTGTTATTCTCTAGCAAGCATGAAGTTCATTTTGGCACGGCACCAATGTAAGCACACTTGCATGATTTTCATGATTACTTCATTAATTTCGTCTTGTTCATTCCATTATTCCTTTCAATCGTTTTTCTAGATCTTTCTTTGGGCAGCTTTCGCATTTGAATATTCCAGCAAACCAAAGGTGGCTAAAATGAGAGCTGGCTAATTCTGCATTAAAACAAATAACCTCAAGTTGAACAAGCTTGCCCATATATGAACAAGCTTGCATACGTCTCGATCCCTTCACAATTATTTGACCAACATCTTGAATTTTAAGACTGATAACAAATAAAGCAATATTAGTATATGTCTGTTATCATTTGACCAACATCTTGAATTTTAAGACCGTTATAAAATAAGCAATATTAATATCTAGTGATCAAAACATGTCTCATACCCAATTTATACTTTTATAATAAGTTATGGATGACGCATAACTAATTATAATACAGACATAATAATTTGCAGCCGACGGCTTGGATATCGCTTCTTCCCCAGTTCAGAGTTCAAGAGTAATATAATATAATAATAATAATATATTGGCTTTATAAAGCGCCATTTCAACTAGATCACAGCGCTGTTGCCTATTATTATTACGCTGCCGTCAGGAAATCGTCACAATCATTTCGCCTCATCTAGGCCGGCAGCTGGCCAAGCGCACAATCCTATCAGCACTTAGATTGTAATATTCCCCATAACAGCTACCCGAATATCGCTTGGGTCGACGAGGCAAGTGAGGTAAAGTGCCTTGCCCAAGTGCACAACACATTGGCCGCAGCGGGGCTCGAACCCACAACCTTTGGATCATGAGCCGGCAGTCATATCCACTGGACCACATGTGCCCTCATGTAAAGAGTATCATATTCCTCATCCCAGGCTGGGATGTAACTGCGACGGCAGCCACGTGGGATGGTCTTCTTTGCCTTCTTAATGAAGAGTTTACATACCCTCCAGGTTGGAGGAGAATGGTGTCGGAGGGTTGGACATTTCTGAATCCATCAGGATCTCAAACTGGTCCCAGTCTGCCCTGCGGAAGTTCCACCTTTTTTCAGGATGGAACTGTCAATTGCGCGTGTCTCTTGGAGGGGAATCGCAGTGACTTTGTGCGTTTGTGTAAGATGTCCAATAATGTTGATCTTTGCCCTAGTGAGTTCTTCTACATTCAGTTGAAGCGCAAAGATGCCATCTGACTTGACATCAGATGATGCCTGCCCTGACAAGGGCACATGTTCCAGACTGTAATCAGGTTGTATCCTGTGACGTGGCATAATAAGAGTACAGTGAGCCAAAAAGACAACAGGTATGTTAGCGTAGCCTCAAGTTGATTCTCATTCTCCTGATCGAAATCAGTTTCCGGGGCTCACCACTAGAAGGTTAATTATCTTGAAACTTCGGCAGAGTTTCCAAACTATCGAAATGTCCTGTGTCTGCCAACTCAATTGCTGAGAAACTCATCGCAAATGGTCTTTTCAAGGATATCGATAAGGACCACACTCGCTCTGTGCCAAACTTCGCCCCTGGTGTGGATGAGTCACTTTCAACACCTTTCTCACTAGATGAGTTCACCTCTGCTATCAGCCAACTAACCAGTGGAAAGGTCCAGGGACCTGATCATTTTCCAGCGGGGTTCCTGTTGCACTGCGGCCGACAATGTCTTGGATGGCTCCAGGGGTTCTACACATGTTGCCTCACCAACCAGTCCTTACCCAATATCTGGAGGAGGGTTACCATCATCGCACTCCCCAAACCAAACAAAACTGTTGACAACCCCAAGATCTCTACTGCATGTTTCCTTCAAACTCCTTGAGCGGCTGATCCTGGCCCGGCTGGAGCCAGTCGTTGAATCCCATCTGCTGATGAACAAGCATGATTTCGCCGGTGCCGGAGCACTGTCCATCAGATTGTAAAAACTCACAAAGGAGAGCTTTGAAAAGCGTCGTAAGCCATACGTCATCTTGGTTGACCTTACTGCAGCATATAACACCGTGTGGCACCAGGGCTTGACACTCCAGCTTCTCAGGACCATCGCGGATCGTCACCTGTACAAATCATATGTAACATGTTTGCAAACCGTAGCTTTGTTCTTAAGACCAGTGAAGGACAGAGCAGTTGAATGCGTCGTCTGAGGACCGGAGTCCCACAAGGATGAGTACCGGCTCCCATGCTGTTCAACTTGTATATCAGCGCTTTACCTCAAACAACATCTAGACAATATGGGTATGCCGACGACCTTGCTCTTCCCCACTCGAACAGAAGCTGGACTGAAGCAGAAAGTACACTTATTGCAGATATTGCCCTACTTGCAGCATATCTCAAGACCTGGAGACTCTTGCTGAGTGAAGCCAATACCACAGCTTCTGCCTTCCACCTTTATTAACACCAAAGAGGGAAGAGGTTCATCGCCAGCTTCCAATCAACCTCAAATCAACCTCTGTCATACAATCCTACACCAACCTGGGAGTGAAGCTTGATCGGTAGCTTACTTACCGGCAGCACCTCGAGTCAGTATATGCAAAGGTATCTTCGAGATATAAACTCATGTGCCGCCTTGCTGGATTTTCAATGGGTGCTAGCACGTCCACTCTACGCACCACCGCCCTGGCTATGGTCTACATCGCTGCTGAGTATGCCGCCCTAGCATGGTGCAATAGCTCTCACACAGAATCGGTTTCAATAGCAATATGCACCGATGGGGGCTGCGACCATCTCCAGCCTGCCAATGTGGCTCTCCATCACAGTCTGCGGATCGCATTCGCAATGAGTGCCCTACCTTTCGTCCACTGGTTGATATAGACTTCTGAAACCCCAACCAATCAACAGTGAACTGGCTCCACCAACTTAAACACATACGCAAGAAGAAGAAGAAGCCGTATTGGTCACCATCTGGGATTTCTGGGGGCTGCGACCACTTTACCATAGTGGTATGTAGCAAGAGTAACTGCCGACTAGTAAGTCGCCTACATGTGCTACATTATTAGGTACAAAGACAATGATTATGTTGATTAATAGGTGCATTGCAGTTCAGGTATTATCAACATATAAGCGCCCTGTATGGTACACGACACAAGAAAAGGCTGGTTATCCAGTCTATATAATATCCTTGCTTCTAACCTGGTACCAGAGAAGGTTTCAATTGACCCTTGGCCATTTGCAGCTAGAGTCTCGAACTGGCGTTAGAAGAAATTATGGTGTTTTAGTCTGGTTCAGAAGCCAAACTTAAACTCTCAAAGAATGTTTGTATTCGGGGTTTGCGTGTGAAAGTTCCACTTTTTACTCTCTCTCTCTCTCCCTCTCCCTCTCTCTCTCTCTCTCTCTCTCTCTCATTGTGCATATCATCACATGTACAAAATAGTGCTAAAGATATGCACAGAATTCTGCACTTTTTTCCGTAAAAGTCTGCTGAATTCATCAGGGTCAATAGTGACCCAGGGTCACTAAATGGCCATACCCTAAAGATATAAACGGCTATAACTTTAGATATTACCACTTGTGTCACAATATAGAGCATATACGTTTATTATCTAGAGGTATAGTTTCTCAACTTTTTATAGAGTAATAATGCGGTACAAATTACTAAAATTCGAAGTAAACAAGTTTCCATACTGTTGTTATTGAATGAAGAGAATATAATTGTTTTGCCCATGCGCAGAGTCACATGATTAAGCTGGCAATACATGTTGAAATTTGGTTTAGCACGCAGTCTTTGAGGGAACTTAATTTTACCCAATGAGATAGTGTGCACTTTTCCAAGGTTAGATATACAATGATATAAAGGTTCAGCAACCAGGAGTCCGTTCGCCAAACTCAAATGCATAACCCTACGTCTATACTAACTCATGCGTATGTCCTACATAATAGATCTTTTTATACCAGTTACACAGTGCTTTCGATAATTGGTCCACTTAGGCATGACATATAATATGCACGTAGATTTACGACTGAATTTCGCGAACGGACCCCTGGCCTGCCAGGCTGCCATGTGTGGTTATGAGGCCAACGTAGGTATTAGTCAGACAGACAGACAGATACATTACGAAAGAAAGAAGCTGAAAGGTTGAGTGGATACTGGGTTCGGTGCATGTACCTATACCTATGAACAAGTTTTATACAGATTGAAACCAATATAAGGTTAACCAATGTCTTACCAAGGGGGTTACCCCCCGCACGTGAACATTCCTCAGCTCCGGTGCACCAAAAGCTTTCGTAAAAAGCTTCTAGGATCTTCACCGGGATTAGGGTATGCTTTCGAAGTGGATGGGTAGGGGGTGGTTGTCATACAAGAGAAATTTAGGGTACATTTTTTCTGAAATATTCTGCACAGGATGGCTCTAAAACTCTCTGTTTAAAAGGAGAAAATTGTCGTAAAAATATTTTAACTGCACAAAATGGACGATCTTGCACCACGTATTTGCTTAGATTTTATTAATTTATTTTTTTCTATTAACTCGTATTTGACACGAAGAAATGATTTAGTGTTAAAACAAGTTGTAAACTGATCTCGTCTACAGTATTCTGATATGCCAAAGTTGATTAGTTTTCAAAGTTTAGCATCAGCCAACCACAAACGTAACATATGGAAATGTTTTTGTTTTGGTGTGGAATACAATACAATTGTTTAAGTATTTATATATTAATGAAATCAAACAATAAGTAATAATATATTATTAATTTAACCCTTTATATGCTGATAGCGATTAGCATGCTTTCGCCACGTCTCCATCCCACCACTGTACAACCCTATGGAAAACTCAGACGACAGACAAGGCCACCTACCAAAAACATGACATATTAAAAAATTACATCCTTTAAGTAATTGAAAAAACAAATTAAACATACAAATATAACCTATGTTATTTGTTATTGGAGCACTACTCTGTCTGAGCCAATAGATCATTTTGTTTGCATTTCATTTGTTCACGCAAAAAGTTACTAATGCGTTAAAATTGTTAAAGATTGAAAATTACCTCTTAACATAATTTCCTATGGGTCAACATAATAGATCAGTGTTCTACTTAGGTTGTTTAAGTGCTAATAATAAGTTTGTGTTATGGGACAGTGGTGTTTCGAAGGGGGGGGGGGCTGGTGCAGTGAAGGTTTGAAAACTTTCACTCTCATTACAATGATTGTGGTACACAGTGTTATGGTTAGAAGTTTACTAGTCAGTCTGAATCAGAGAAGACAGATTTTGGAACCTTGGGCACTGATCAATAAAGCCCATGATATACTTGGAAGTCGCAGCTAGCAATTGGCTTGCGCAATACCGAATTTTGACCCAAGATCAAGTGCTCATTAGCAGAAATCGATCGCTGGGACTGGAAGTATATCATGGGCTTAAAACTTTATAGGATTGTTCGCCAGTTGTACACTTAAAACCAGTCAGTAAATTCGTTTCAATACATCGCATACCCTGACACAACACTCTTATGGCTCTTCACACAACTGTACCTATAGTAGACGTGACGTCTGCTATGTATTTCAGTTTTGATTACAGAGGGGATTTCGGGCCATGGTGCCATGGTGATATGGAGAAAGTTCTGAAATTCCAAGCACACTATATTTGCAAAGAAGGTTGCTTTGAGAAGGATTAGAATCTCTTAAAAAAACGAACGCTTTACAGGCTTGCAACCTATAAGTAGGATCGACCTTTCGACCTATACAAACTTTGCAACCGACGTGATGGCCTAGTGACTAGAGCGTCCGTTTTACGGTTGGGAGATCGCCGTTTTGAATCCCAGCCGAGTTATACAATAGACTGAAAAACGACATCTTCTGCCTTCTTATCAAGCCCTCGGCATTTAACAAAAGAGTAAGGAAGTCGAATGCAAGAAGCTACCAGTGGACTGGCCCCTACTTTTGCTTGTGTTCATCAGACGCGTTGCAACCTTCAGAGTTGAAGGAAATACAGAGTAAAGAGAGAGAATGATTTAAATGATATGAGAAAGAGGATTAGATGTTTTAGATGTTTTGACTTTACCATCAGTCATCAGTAAAGTAACCGTTACAGTTCTACTCAACTAAGCCTGTCATGTTCGTTTCCAAATTTAAAGAGAAATATTTGACGTAGTATTTTGTGTATGTATTTGAATGGTTAATCAATAAAAACAAAGAATGGCTCATATTAATTACCTTGCGTTGTTTGTGGATCCATCGTAGGAACATTTTCGCTATCTGTTAAAACAAAGATGGCATAATTATAGCAACGCTGTAATTGCAAAACGCACTTTGATTATATCCACAATGTAGCAAATGCACGCCCATTTGCTTAATTTCCGAAACATATTTTGGTGGCAATACCCTCATGGCTTTGTTATTATAACGTACAAGACGTAGGCCCACGTGCACCAAACTGGAGTAACTGACTATAAAACTACTAGTCTAGTGAGTTGAGAGGTATCTCGCGATTTTGCGAGCACCAAATCTGGATAACTTTACCAGACTAGTAACTTACCCGACATCTTATTGTTTCTTACTCGGCAGTTGATCTTGCTATGGAGCAAGAGTAACTGCCGAGTAAGTCGCGATTTTAATGTTAAGGCCTACATGTGTTACATTACTTGGTACAACGATAATGATTTTGTTGATTAATAGGTGCATTGAAGTTCAGGAATTATCACAATCAACTCTAATTTGCTACTTTTAGCATTGCCATCAACTTCATATTTTATGTATATGTTTTGCATGAATTATATATCATATAAAATATAATAGTAATAATAATAATAATAATAATTTATAATAAAAAAAAAACATATTTTTATTGCTTATAATAGTGAACATTTTGTGGGAAATGGTACATTTCTCGGTATATAGCATTTAGCATTAACAACAAAGACCTATCTAAAACATATTTATCCAAGAAATTAAAGAATTAATAGCAAGTGTAGATCTCGAAATATTGTTTAATAGTACTTGGTCGTTGCTTCAAGCAAAAGCAGACATCGCCAACCCCACCCCCCCCAAAAAAAAAAAAAAAAAAAAATAGTGAACGATGAAAGACGAAAAAAGAAAGGTTTGCTACCACGAAACCTGGTTTCGTGGTACCGGTTGCTGAAACAATGGTTCGTTTTAAAGGATTTTCTCTAATTTACCTCCGACAAACAAAATTGGAATCATCGTTCCAACAGCACCGAGAACAAGGACGACGCTAACAGAGACACCGGCACACGCGATAACAGTAAGGTTACGTTGCGGTTGTTGTGCAGCAAGAACACTTGGGTTTTCCATTCCTGATCATCTTGTCTGGTATTGAAATCTTAAATGAAAGGCAAAACACACACAAAACATTTTGGTATGCATTTTAAAAGAACAATGGATAAGTACAAATATCAAGTATACGAAACGTGTAAAAATTTCGTAAATAAGTGCATGTAATACAGTGCTTTATTCCGTAAAGGCTGCTGAATTCGACTGGGAGCAGACAAAGTGGGGTGCAGTAAATGTACCAACCCCGTAAATCGATCATCATGGTGTGTTGTTCTTAGTCAAGCATGGTAACCCTATTTCGTGAGTTGGGAATTACAAGCTTAAATTCTAACTGACATTTTTGTGGTATAATAATATTTTGGAAGTTACATTTTTAATAGCTTTAAAATTTTATTATATAAAAAGAACTAAAATGGTAAAAACTGTCAATCTCAATTTGTACAGAGGTCAACATTGTAAGGTGCTCATATTATATTTGAAAATATTTGCAAATTATTGCCTGATAAAAGAGGACTCAAAGAAAGAGGTCAAAGAAGGTCAATGCTTATTGGCCTATGTTGCCCCATGACCTATTTTGTCACATAACATAATAACTATGCATTGCAGATGCTACAAACTATTCCTTATTTTGACACATTAAAGCGATTTATTGGTATAAATCTATCGCACGTATATATGAAAAATGCCCTAAATAAAATAAATAAAACGTAAACCAGATGGTGTTTCATGGCCATTGGAGTATTCCTTGCGAAAAAAAAATCCAGTTTATTCGACTCAATATCACAACTGTACACGATCATGGAAGCTACAATGTTTTATTCCGTGTGGTATTTTTTATAACGCCGCATGCAATACCGAAACAGAAGCCAGCGAAAATATATCCATACGCGCCTATACACGTGCAACTTTGCCACAAGCCTCATCTTTTTGAACTTCGTTGAGCACCACAAAGGATGGAGCGAAGTTCGTTGGTAAGAATTTTTATTGCAAGAACACCTACACTTTTTAAAACCTCAGATATTTGAGAAAAATGTTAAGAGGTTGTTTTAGATCATTTTGTGATTAACAAAGGTTTTACTTGGCCTAAACCCTAACAATCATGAAAACGTGGACATTTGAAAAGGGGTCGCTAATAATTTTAGTTTTAAATCGCAGTCGCCACTGTAACCACTTGGATCTCTATACAATGGATTTGCACGGGCGGGCATCTTGGTCTACCGACACAATATACCATTCCAGAAGACCCAACAACCTGTTTAACAGAAGTTTTGATCCCGGTTGCACGTTTTAGAGACATGCCATCCCATACGCCCGCAACGTCAAATACAATGAGCTCACTGATTGGCTTGATTCTGTTCTTTTATGTCGCTTATCCACATTTCACTTTGAACAATTTTGTATATATAAATGACCGGCTCTTAACCACCTTCTTGGGCGCTTTTTGATGACCAACATGGGCCATCGTGCTTCAAATTACGAAGCCCAGGTTTCCAATTCCATTGTATAGGATATCAGGGTGTTCGAAACCCCAATAATAATGCGGCGGTTCAGCATCTACGTACTTTTCAATTTACCGATTAGCGCCTCTTTGTATGATGTAGAGCTTCCTAATTTTATTTTAAAAAACTATATTTCTCAAGACTCCCAGCTCTCATTTTAATAAAAAATCGGCACAAATGTAGGCCATTTTTGATAAATGTTATATTTTACTGGAAAACGTTAATTTAAAGCTGGTAGAAAGTTTTTCATTCCCCTTTTACCCCAGTAAACGCGGAGTAGTCTTGCCAATACAGGCCCCAGAACTTGACTAACCACCGATCATCTTTCAATTGTGGTGAAAACTAAACATGGCCTTGTGGGCAAACCACGATAGCGTAAAATAATAAACGTGGGCGGCTTCCTTACAATCCGTCTACTTGACTGCTTCTGAAGTTAGCGGTGAAAATGATGTTTTTCTTCGCAAGGAATACTCCAATGACCATGCAAACCTCTGGTAACGTCATAATTTTAGGGATATTCATTATACATGTATATGTGCCGATAGATTTATACAATAAATTCCTTTAAGCTAGATAGACTTATTTTCTTTTTTATACAAAAAATTGGAAGCAATGCATTCTGGTATTTTGATATCCCCCGTATACAACTTGAAATGGACCTTTTTTGACAATTTTAGCCTATAACTCCAAAACCAATGGTCATCGATGGTGCAAACCTTATGAATCCTTATGACTAGACCTGGCACTATTACAAGACTTGTTCAACATTTTGGAGCATTTTAATAGTTCTGGACCCCTGGGTACCCTTAAATTGGCCCCTATTGAAACAAGTGACAACACATTTGGAGACCCCTAACACCTTGCATTGATATCACATGGGTCCTACCAACTACCAAAAGTTTGTCAAAGCCTTAGATGTAGTGGGATGAACGATGAGATGTTTCACCCATATCTATGCTCCCGCTCTATAGGGTTCCTAATGATCTATCGATTAGAAAAAGTCCTGAACTCTCCATTCCCACGTTTCGGTTGTATGGACATATTTCCATCTACTAACTGTGTGTGTTTAAGTATAGTCCCTGAAGAAGAAAATACAAATACTACGTGGAAACAATTGTTTGAGGCTGATTTTTTTCATTTTCAACCAGACATGCAGAATACAATCATTATAACAACATATCCAAACTATCCCAATCTAGAATATCCCCGTTGGGTGGATTTTTTTTATCCAAGATGGCTGCCAATAGCTGACAATTGCATATAATGAGCTATATCGTGGCTTCTCAAGTCTATGTGTTGATAATTTAGTTTAAAATCTCAATCCATGTTTTCCTTTTATGTGAATTCAAAATGGCGCCATTACATATAATTTGCTTTACCTCAACTTCCAGAACAAGGAAAAAGAGGGATCAAGAATCAAACAATCAATTATATCTAAATAAATATATATAAGCGAATAAATAAGAATGGCAAATAAATCATTATAATGAAAATAATATAAAATAATTGATAAATAAATAGATATAAATAAATAAGAAGAATTCTGCAAAAGGGACGGTTACAAAAGACGGAACCTGAATTGAGGAAGTCCTCTTGAGGTGTTTTCACACCCCAATGTTATTTCTCCCAATTTCTGGGATTCTTTCACACTCCAGTTTTCATTTCTGTACTGGTTGACAAAAATAGAAATATAATTATATGGCCTATTGTTTCTATGCCATTTTGGCAAGACCGTACGTGTGTGTAGGCCTATAATAATCATGCGTTTATGTGAAACATACGAAAAACTGATTATACTTAACTTTTAAAAAACCATCTTTCCAATTAGTATTAGATATTGAGCGGCCCCGTCGGGTTCTCATTGTGCAGTTTGGGGAAATTGCATTCTGATTAAAGTGAAAATACATAACACCCAAGTCCTTCTTTCGAATAGGACTAAAGATGAACTACCAATTACATATAATTGGTAATTATGAACCCCAATCCCTTCGGGATTTATTGCTTTTAAAGAACCATCCTATATACGTCGACAGTGGACCGAGCTTCCATGCAGGAGACTGCAAGGAAAAGTATATGTAATGGCAGCGAAATGGCAGCCATTTTGGTGGCCATTTTGGATTTTGAGTTAAGGATAAACATCAATGATTTAAATTTAAACTAAAAAAATATTGAACCCCAAAAAACATATTCAAAAACATGAGATATAGCTAATTATATCAATGGCGGCCATTTTGGATTTTGGCGTTGAAGGAAGTAATCGGTGACTTAGATTTGTACATAATTAGATTCCTTGACCCCAAAAACATATTCAAAAACACTAAATCAATAACATCTACTTTAAAAGCTGAGATATAGCTAATTTGGCGGCCATCTTGGATAAAAAATTTTCTCCAAGGGGGATTTTGGATATGTTGTTGTATGATGCATTCTGCTTATCTGGTGCAAAAATCAGCTCAATTACAATTTTTTCCGGGTCAAAACCCCCAGGGACCACACTCTATATGCAGGGATTGGAACAATAAGAAAGTTGAGTATTGAATTTGTGAAAGTTCATGCCGAATGAGCCGTAAATCTTGTGTTAGTGTTACGATGTCGAGGTCGATGTCAAGATCAGAAATATCCTTTAAACACAAAAAAAAAATGAGCCTTGTGCACAAATTATCTCAATTTTATAGTGTATAATAATTCTGTTTTAATAAGATTTAATCAAATTGATTGGTTCAAGAATTTGGTATGTCCAAAAGACAATTACAAGTAATTTTACAGTCTTACTTAATAAGAGTCAACGCATATGTGGCAACTTATGTGCAGAATGAAAAGAAGCGTTGCAGTTCAACGTTGAAATGTCCTCACAGCAAAGACTCCAAAATGGCAGCATCCAAAGTCATATAAGTCCACGGGAAATATAATAATTCATGGGAATGTTCCCAGTCGATTGGGTTGTCCCTCGACCACATTATATATTCTGCAGTAGAATGATCCAAGTGTTACCACCTAATATCAATCTGTCGCAAATGTCTACTTTTAGGACCACAAACTGGAATCCTTTTTAATTCCAAGAACTGAAGTTGTTTTAGTCTCGAAGATGACAGCGGAGAAGTAGTTGTCAGGTGGAAGTTTGCGCACACAGCCTGAAGGATGGAAATGAAGTACAGACTTTTTCTATTGATAGATTTTAGTATATTGGGACTTAAGCCAATAATATTTGAAGGGTGTGCGCAAAAGTTGGTGCAGTGGCATTTTTGAAAATCCAATATGGCTGCTTTCATGTCCAAAATCACTAAAAATTCCATAAGTATTCTGATAGAGACAATTTTTTGCGGTACGCCGGTGCTTTAAGCACGATGAAGTGTTAATAACGTAATTTGATCATTACATTGCCACAAAAAATCCAATATGGCTGCTCAAAAGTCAAATATGTGCTCGGGATCATTAAAATGATCTTAACGCCTCCAGTATACCTTTTTATGATATACAGAATTAATCCTGAACACATAAAGCATGTTCTGCAGGTGTCCAAAATCTTTACCATTGAACACAATCTGCAAGTGTTATTTTAACACCTCTAGAATACATTTCGAACGCATCCAGACACGTCAAGTGTTCTCCACAATTTGCAGTGTAGAGGCTTGTATCTATATAGTGTCTATATGTATGTTTATGCTTTACACTTATGAGGTATATGTATTGGGTCACTAGAAATCCTTATTTGGCATTTCTCTGTAATCGACATTTTTAACACTTAAGTGCCCAAGCTAAAAAAAACTTCCGTTAGTGCCCGGGGGGGGGGGTGGTCCTAGGGACCCAACCCAGATAACCGCTTTCCCATGGGAGTTTGATCACGACACAAACGCAAGTAAATGGGGGTCACGTAAGAGCACCACATCCAGAATAAAAATGAAAATCCGAACTTTGACCTATTACCTATGGCCAATTGAAATTGTCACTCTCCGGAAAAAAGTGGTTCGCATATTTCCATCCTCAGCAACTTCAATGTAGGTTTTGAACAAAATAATAATTATGATATCTACTTAGATACCCAATTAAAATACTTATTGCAAAATATACGCCACCAATTTATACAATTTGTATTTTTCTCAGAAACTTCAATCATCTGGTCTTTCCATAGAATTATTACACAGTTAAGAGCACACGTCATGGACAAAATTAAAATTGATGCTATCAGCAGTAAAAGGTTTATTTGAGTTAAGTAGTATTAGTAATTATTATATTAAATGCCTCCTAAGGTATATATCTAAGCAAATAAATCCCCAGATTTAATTACTTTAATTTTTAATTAGCAAAAATATCTTGATTTTTTTTTTCACTTCGTTATTGACCGGGGGGTCCTAGGACCCATAATGATTTTAATGAAGCCGTGGGGCGCGATTGTTTTTTTTTTTGGTATCAGGAGAAGCGTATTCATAAATCAGACCAAAATTACAAAAAATCCTTGGAAAATTTGATGGCGTTAACCGAGAAATCGCAAAAAAACTAATGTTGGGTACTACGGACCCCCCCCCCCTTGGGCAATTAAGTGTTAATATTAAAGATGGCAGCCAATATGATATTTTAAAAGATATAAAAAACATATAGTTCAATTGGTATTATATTTAGTTACATCAACTTAATAATTATTATAAAGGTGTAAATGAATGTATGGCCGGATGATAAGTATTTGCCAATTTGACATCCTTATCTGGACGATTTTTGTTTCGTTAAATGCAAAAAGGTCAATATGGCTGCTTCTTTATCTTTTAAACCTATAACCTTACGATACATCTGTATTGATTTAGTTATATCATCCAAAATATTATTAACGTTGAAATTAACGATGAGATCAAGGTCTTTGAACAGTACGACTCGCGTGGTATTTCTGTTTTGACCGCATTCTTAAAATTCAAAAGGGCGGCCAATATATTATGACTATATGGACACTTTCTAGGTTTTAACGATATTAAGGGCAGTCATATTGGCTGCATCTTGATTGGTAAGATTGTTAACACACTTGAAATTTCAGATATGGTTCCAACAGGGTATAGAGCCAGAATTAGATTCTCTATCACAAAGACTTGATGAGTTATGGTCAATTGGTTGATTTCGGGGCATAGTGATTCGGGGTGGCAATATTGGATTTGATGGTAATGTTGTGATCAAATCACACCAAGAACCTGTCCAATAGTCTTCCTCGTGTTTTAAAACCTGGATATAGAAAACATAAAACTTATGGCCATTGAAGGAATTTGAGAGTGGTAGCGGCAATTTGGATTTCTAGAAAATGCCACTGCACGAAATTGAACTTAGGTCATTATAAACAAAAATCTATCGATAGATCTGCCGACCAACATTCCTTGTACCTATATCTTGCAAATTGCAGCTCCTGTGTATCAATTATTGATATCATGGGAAACTACCTTCCATGCAGTATGTTTGTTGTTGCAAACAAAGATTGAAAATACCAAGCTAAATTATAGTACTTAAGCTCAATTATAAAGCAAAAACAAACATCTGTATGATCTCAACATAGCATAGGGGGTATGCCTTCTCTCTTCCATAATAACCACAAAGAACGTTCCCCGTGAGAGAAATCTTTTCTCAAATTAAAAATTGAGAAATAAAAGACTATTTTAATACAAAATCATGAAAATGGAGGGCTAATATAGCAGCTAGGGTGACCTCCAGATGCTTACATGTTAAACTGGAGTTTACATATCCTCTGACAAGTTCAGTCAGCCAGATATTAGAGTATGGGGCATGTCCTTCTATACTATTGTTTGTGGTCCCCATCGAGGGCTAGGGGGGAGGAAACCAGGTGTAAAATTCATAATAAATAATTAAAAAGCATATAACAGTCTGTTGACGCAAACAAATAAAAAACTGGACACATTTTCTTGGCAAATTGAATAAAATGTCGGTTTAATTTATTTTCCCCAATATCAGTGACCAATAGATACACTAGACAGCAAACAATGGAGCTAAAAATAAGTTAAATTCAGCGTCGGTAGCGGCTGTAGAAAAAATCAGATCCCTTTTCATCTGGAGTGAAGGACATTTTTATTTAATTTTTGTCTCGTGGTTGAAAAAACTCAGGTGTTACCACCTCTCCTATTTTAGACGAAATCTTTTTTTAATGACGTTAAGGCGCAAACATACTTATCCTTCATTGGCAATTAAAAATTAAACATTGAGCTTCTATAGGTGCGTGTTCAATTAACTTTGTCCATGTTTTTCATCATTTATTCGAAAAGGAAGAAAGACAAACAAACATCATGCCAGAAGTTGCTGGGCACGCTTTGACCTCAACAACTTTATGCGAATTAAAATCCGGAACTTATTGCTTAACTTCATTTGTATTCAATTACCGCGCTTTCAGAAGAAAACTTAGGGTCAACGACATATATCATAATGTAAACTGGTTAGTATTTTGAAAGAGGACGGGTATTGTGTTACTCAACCCGAATCGCATGGAGGGATAACCTTGGCTATAACAATGGCTCCGGAATACCGGGCCTTATTGAGTCTATACATATCCATTAGTCACTGATTTCATGCAAACGGAATGGATGCGACATTTATTCATTTTTAAGAAAACATGTGGCAAGTTTGATTGTGCATTGAAAACAGGGACCGGTTATGTATGTTAATAATTTATCAATAATTTTACACCGGGGTTTGTTTTATCCTTTTGAAAGTGACTACGGAATTTGTTATGCAGCTTGTTATTTTGTCTACGCCCCCCATGCTATAATAACATGAGTGGCGTAACCAGGAGGGGGCCGGGGGGCAGCCTGCACCCCACCGTGTGCGAAATCTTGCCCCCCCTCTGGCCCCTGAAAAATTGCGATGTACATAGGCCATACCACTGATACTAACAAATTTTAATATATGTTTGCCCCCCCTGAAAATCCTATGGGCCCCCTTTGCCCCCCCTGAAAAAACAACTTGGTTACGCACTGTACATGTATCTTTTTGCACCTAGTTTGGCAAATACCACATGATCCAAGGTTGTACATGACTTAAAACACCCTGCCTTTGTAGCCATAAATACGATTGTGATTTAGCAGGGACAAGCAATCGGGTTGCTCAATTAAAGTGACAACTCATTATTCTTAGTATTCGTGCAGTGGCTCTTTTTTTTATAGGCATTGTACTTGTAGTGATATGCAACATACTACCTTGGTATGTTGGTAGTTATTGCCAGAAGACGCCCAGGTCCGTATGCGCCAAAAAGTTTAGGACAAGGGATTGCTTAATCCAAAAACGAGAAAAAAATCATCAAAAATCAATTTTTCATGTATTTTTGTTACTGGCATGGATATGTGAACATAACCTGCAAGGGGTTGGCTTGAAATCCGTGTATTAAAGACAAGGAAGTACTTATCTGATACTGTAAGTTCTATTACGTGCGTATCAAAATTCCGACTTGAGATCAAAAAAGCCTTTCCTGGTGAATATCCCACGTTTTAAGCGCGATATTGCGCACCATGATCAATGCAGTTTGACTTCAAACACAAACATTATTGATATTTGTTTATTCTGTACTGGTGCAAATTACCATCAGCTGTTTATGTAGATTTTGAGACGCCATCGCTGTATGTCTATTTGTGGGAGACAGTATGATAACATTTCTCAAATATTGATTTGTTTTCACTATTTGGTAGTTGTTTCTACATTAAAGCTGTTTTATGGAATTGTACACGCTTATCCCTGATTTATATTAAAGTTTTAAGATGCATTTCCACATTGTTTCCACATTTATTCTCTCGCATTAATTCGTTTTCTCCAAAATTGAGAATAAATCACATTTTCTTCGTAAAATAGCCAGCAAATTTCAAAGATTAAATTGAGACTTTCAAAATAAATACAAACATATCTTATGTTAATGCAAAAGAAAATGCTTTTCTGGTGGGGCTAGATTACACTTCAAGGTCTAACTTTATAGGCCTGGTCGAACTCTTTTGTGCATACGGACCCAAAAGTCCCAAAAGAAGTTGATCGAGAAACTCTATCCGTCAACTGCGCCAGTTGACGGAAAGAGACCGAGAGAGTGTAAATTCGGGCGGGCCTGCGTTGCAGAAAAATTCGACGATGGCCTTTGATATGTAAATTAGATCTGATCGAAGGACATCAGCTCCTCCACTCCTTAACGAGCTCTATTGGCTGCTGATCAGTGAGCATGTTGTCTTTAAGCTTACGTTTCTTACCTAAAAGGGTATTTCCGGACAATTGCCATCATACATGTACTTGTCTAAATACCTCTCTTTGTATATTTTGTCCGCCCCCTTCACTTTTCAGGGGCCACTGCTACGAGAAACTAATAATTTATTTTAAAGGCCATTTGAATAGTATGTTCATGCTCTGATTGTTAAAGACAACCTAATAACATTTCACGGGTTCAATATGTATTGCCAATTTTATTTATCGCATGTTAATGACTGTTGCATAACATTTTATATCGTCTGCAGTGAGTGTCTATCATACGTGAATTTCACATTTCAATCTCCTGCCTAATTTGCCACATTTATTTATGTTAGCTTAAACTTTATTTCAGCGGTTATTCCTGCTTGACCCAATTCCTTCTCTGTGTTGTAGCTATAAAATCTAATAAATGCACATATAAAAAAAAAAAAAAAAAAAAAAAAAAAAACCATGTGTACGGCGGTCCAATGTTACCCTATTTGTCCATGCTTCCCTAAACATTTATAAATTATTACTTGTGACCATTATGTTATAAATTATAATTATTTGTTGATATCATTGTTGTTTTTTTCGCTTTACTATTTCTTGTTATTTATACATTCTTAGTTTTGCATTTGACCATGGCTTGTCTGTGATGATTATGGTCCATTTGTTCCCTGATCATTACTCACCGTACAATCCATGATCGTTATACTTCATTATC